>PNEQ01110607.1:0-22071 GCA_003012365.1 Medauroidea extradentata
CATATTTTTGGTGTTTTATAATAATAATTATTAATACTATTATTACTAAGTGTAAGTTTTCAAATAGTCAAATATGGCATCCGCAACTTAGTTTATATGTATTTATTTCAATGTTACTGTTTTAAATTGTTATATAAAATATCTGTTGCTTAAAAGGATAATGATGGGCAGCTATGGGGATGGTGAAGGCTGAAAAAAAGTTTGTTGTGTAGGCGTGTTGTTATAATAATATTAATTATGGTCAGGGAAATTTTTAATGATTGGTCAGGGAAAGTCAGGGAAATTCATTTTAATATTTCTGTGGGAACCCTGCACCTCTCTCGTTAAGGAAACAGAGGAGGATTTGAAGGACGTTGAACATTATGTGTTTCACCACACATTAAGGGGGATGTAAAATGATCAATGGTGAGGAGTGGTGAACAAGAAGGGGCGAAGATTGGCGCCAAAATTGAAGGTTTGGGGCAGCGATTTAGCATGGCTTGCCTTGTGATGGGTGTTGCCCGAAGGCAGATTTAGAATCCCAGATTGTGCCGGGTGATGAATACCATGATACACTCAGATGCCGACTAGGCGTGGTGATTCTGTGGTTGTTCATCATTGTCTTCCACAGTATGAGGTTGAGGCGACAACACTACACCCAGTACTGAATTACTGAAATGTTGACCTCCCCGGCAGGGAATCGAACCCAGGACCCTAGACCCCACAGCCAAGAGCTGTGACCACTGAGTCAAGCGGGCGTATGTTTGCCATGTAATGTGGCTAAATTTTAAAATGAAGATGACGTAGTTAAGGAAGTATTGTAAACGTGGGTTATGTTGACCCTGCTCGGTTAATTATGTTGTCTCACTCCACATCAGAGGCGGATCCAGGATGGAATTTTGGGGAGGGGAATATATTTTTGCTAGCACCGGTTGGCTGATTTAAAGTGGGGGGATCCAGGGGTCCTCCCTCAGAAAAATGTTGATTTTAAGATGCAAAATGGTGCAATTTGAGAATATTTTGAACGTTAATGTTTAACACACAACAGACACAAATTGGAACATTTGCAAAGAGTTTACAGTCAGTTTCTTAGAATATATTGCAAAGTTCGTAACACCTACTGCATTTTCAATAGTTTGAATAAAAAAGTATAACATTTCTAATACAAGGTTGGGCTCTTCGGGGGGGGGGGGATTTTCCCAATCTCCCCCCTCCCCCTTGTATTCGCCACTGCTCCACATCTTAGTTTAGGGGTAGTTTGGTGAAGAAATATGTAGGTAACTAGAGCTGAGTTCTAAAACAATATGTTTAAGCCATTGAGTTATTACGTTTGTTCACAAAACAATGTAAAGACCCAACATTTTGAGTGGATCAAAGTTATCATGCAGGTTCCACATATAACTCTCATAGTCTTTCCATAGTGGCATGTCAGAGTCAAAATTTACGAGTTACGTGGACATATAAATAAGAAAAACCAACTTACTTACTCAGATATGTAGTTTACGCTGAAATTTGATATTAAGAGCTGTATACTAAAAGTTTTACAAACACACAATAAAATTGTTTTTTTTTTTATATGATAATTTCCTTTAGTTAGTACAACTGTTTAAAAATACAATATAATTTTGTTGCGTTATTTTAATAATTTCAACACAAATGATTTTATTTGAGCAAGTTGATTTTTGTCGTTTCTGTGTCCCTATGATTTGCAAATTTTGATTTTGACATTCTGCTATTAGAAAACTAAAAAAGCTAATAAAATTTCACAAGTGAGAAATGTAGCCACAAGTAACATTTATAAAACTAACACTATGCCACTTGAACTGACTATTTTTCCTTATTTTCCAATTACCAGTACTTAAAGCAACATTTTGGTGAAAAGAGGAGGAATGCGATTGATAAATTACAGCCTTTTTTCTCCCCCAAATTGATGCCAAAGACTACGACTTATTATAGTAATTTACGCTCTGAAAACACTCAAAAACGGCTGTTCACAATTTTTTTCGTGCAATTTTATTCATTTAGCAATATTTTCCTCGATGCACAGAAAATGGTTTTTGTCCGGAAGTGATATCAAAAAATGTGACTGAGTCCCACAGAATATAATTTAAAATGTAAATGACTATCCTTGCTGCTGCCAGAGCCCTGAGGCAGGCAAGGCCCTTAACTTCCTGTCAAAGTTTAGTTTTGTTCACAGGTATCACTATTTATGTTCAGTCATTCTTTGCACAGATGTGAAGATTATTTGTTTGTTGCAGGGCTGCTTGCGTTGCTGTGCATTGCCGGGACAGCCGTGGGTCAGTTGACATGTCCTGAGACAACGGTGAGTTTTATTTAGCTGTACGACGCCAGCAGGATATTTGGATTGTTTGGCTGCAGGAATATAAATACTGTACTATAAAACGGTGAATAGGAGAAAAAGGTTTAGAACAAAATTATCAGTGTAATATTTGTTTTAGAAACTTTTTTTCTTGACAGGCAAATTAATGCTGTCGACAGGTAGTTTGATTGGAACGTAACGTTTAAAAAGAAAAGTTGTTGGTGAGAAATTTGGTTAAAATTTTGATCCCATTCATTCCACTGTGATACTGTTCACCCCGTTTTACGGTATTCAGTCTATTATTTCTAAAAATATCTAAACTTTGTGAAAGAATAATGGGAATATTTTGTGATGGTAGAAAAATGTCCTGTAGTTCTTTTACGTGTAAACTCTGTCAACCCTATTTTTAGTTTCAACTTTCATGAGTTCATTTATGAATGATTAATGAACATTTTGTGGTCTAGACCTTCTCTTCCTGTATCATTTCTCGAGTTTCTCCAAAGAATAACTAATAAGGTACACTGACTATAGCTTAATAATTAATTGCTTTGAAAAATTCAATTATTAATTTGGTGTAGTATATTTAAAAATGTGTCTGTCTAGAGAATACTTTTACTACACAGCAGGATAGAAGTATAATCATCATATTATGTTTGTGTAGAATTTAACCAACTTTTTCTCTGCGTTGTTAAAAATTTCAACTTATTTATAAATAATGTCAGAGAATTTTTTTAAAGTTTATTAATAATTTTTTTTTCGGGGCGTAACTTAAATTGATGCGCTATTTTATGCAGTATTTGTCATAGTTCTACACATCTTTGATATTATGTGGCTTTTATTAATAATAGTAATGGGTAAGTCAGTTTGTATTGGTTGATTATGTTAGTGGATACTTTTCCTCTTTCCATTTGAGTATGTTGACGTGTTATATTTCTTTGTGTGGTGCTGTGTATGAATCACGTTTTATACATGATATGTTTTGAAGCTTCATAGTTGATTGTTACGTTGTTGTTTTGTGTCAGTCGTTTTGTAAAGTTGTGTTACTTGGAATGCAGCAACCAGCACCCTGTGATGGAGGGACGTCACCGGGAGCATTTATTAATTTGTAAGTATTTTACCAGTATAGCACACAAGAACCCACACCATATACAAGCACAGGAGTCAAATTATCTATCCACTATACAGTTGTACGTAACAATTTGTTAGATTGATGGTACTCATATCAGTTTTTCACAGTGTTCATTTACTGGCATTGTGTGATGTGTCTTGTCATTAATAGAACTGTACAACACATTGCTATGGAAACGAGCTGCAAAACAACACCTCTACAAGGTATTCCTTCGTGACTGCCCTGCAACTCGTCTGCTTGCCGCCACCTGTCAGTCCTCTCTTGAGTTTTTATATTTAAAAAATTCAGATATGACTACTGGTGCCCACGTCCACAGATTTCATCACCCATTGGCCATTACAAACTTAGTACTAAAAACTAAAGAATCCCACAAAGGTGTAAAAGACAATCCAAAAATTGTTTCAATATTAAATGTGTATTACAAAATAAATACAGTACAGAACCGCTGTTAAAGGGTCAAAACAGTACATAATATTAACTTTCCTTTCAATAAACCCCACCAATCCCTCTCTGTTACGAGCATGAGAGTCATCCTCTCTCCGGCGATACGACCAAGAGGATGGCGAGCCAATGGTAAACCTCCAGTGCTAGAGTAACAGAGCTTCATATAGCCATGACATAGTAGAGACTGGCTTCCTGTATGAGCAGTAGCCTATGCAGTTACAGGTTATATAGAGTAAAAATTGTCAATAGCCATGTCTCTTCGCCCTAAGCAGCAAAACGTCGCGATACGCGCTTCCGCGATAATGTGTCGTCCTATTCGTGTGTGTGTGTGTGTATCTGTCAAGTACTAAAACGTGATTACTTGTGCTTCTGTCTTTTGTACATACTGATAGCCTAGCGGCCTCTTCCTTTGTTTTACATTGATGTTTTGAAAGGCGTACAATACTGTGTCTGTTATTTCAGTATGGTGAGGGAATGTAGTTTGTAATGAAATTAACCGAAGCTTTGATCCACAATACAGTTTTGTTGAATAACATTGAAAAAAATAAGTTTTACATTTGAAATGTATTCTGTAAACATTTCTGAAGAAACATTTCGTCACTAGCATTGAAAAGTTGGGTGCCATGGCAACCTGGTGTGAATTTGTGTAACCTTGTGTTTACATTATTAGCTACGACAGCTGTAAATGCTACTGGTGAGGTAGTTGTCGACATTGCCTGGCAGGTCTCTGAAATGAAGACTGCACTAGAAAACAATGTAATGATGTTTTGTAATTTTTAAACTCAACAATATCTGCTTGGTATTACAGGTTGGTAACATGAATTCTTTACAGTATCAAAAAGTCATTTAGTGTTTACACAAATCAATGTAGGAATTTGTATGTGTGGCCACGTTTGGCGCAGTGGCTAATGCACTTGCCTCCCACCAAGGTGATCTTGGTTCAATGCCTGCCAGTGTCAATCCCTGGAATTTTGCATGTGACAGTTGTGCCAGATGATGGGTTTTTTAGCAGACCTTCTGTTTTCCCCATCCCTCTCACTCAGGTGCCTATTAATTATATGGCAATGTTTCATGTCATCCTCCGAGGCTAGCAAGCTAGGTGGAAACATCATAGAACACTTGCCTCTCGTCCTGCAGGTCGGTTACGGATATTTTAGAGCATGAAGTCTTAGCTGAAACGTGTCGTTCGTAAGTCGGGCTTCTTAAGAGACTGTGAGAAAATTTTGATTACGTTTCTGTCCATCATAACAGTTTTGTGAGAAAATTTTGATTACGTTTCTGTCCATCATAACAGTTTCACGTTATACAAGACGTCTTAAGTAATTCGCGTGAAAAACACATGTTGGTACTTCTTACGTCGGTTGTCACTCCTACGCACAGGAGTTGGTACCACAATTACGTATTCGTTGACCAATCAAGAAAAGGGGCGTCATTTGTCATCGTCGCAAGCTCTTTGCTCATTGTTGTTTATAAACATCAAGTTTTAAACATAACCACATCCTAATTACTTTTTGACAGAAAAGTAAGGTCAATTATTCTTTCTCGAATTTTATTTGTTATTTACTCTTTAATACATGCAAATAGAAATTGTATGCTTATATATTACAAACGCTTGTTTTCCGTGCATCATGCGAGGTTATGTAATTAGGTCTATGCATTCAAAACAACTTACCAACAAGTTCAAAATTATTTGGCGTGATTCATTTAACGTTGTGTATAAAATTCTGAAATTGTGTAGTCTTAAGAAATAAAATATACATAAATGCATGTGCACTGAAGCAATACTTTGTAGGCCTATTTTGTTAAAACAAGTAAAATATTTAACCTCTTACGTGGCAATTACGACATGGATGCGACCCAATCCTCTTCTGTAGTCTTAGCGTTTTCCTGTAAGTTTATATACAAAATTACTTATGCAAATGCTTAGAAATTACTTGTATAAATAACTATATGTTCATTTTACTGATACTAACGATGCAACAACTTAACTGAGACTCCCGTTTTTGGGCGCCACAATTTTGACGCTTCTGAATTCATCCGTGGTCACATTTTATCATTTGACGTCTTACCAACGTCACGTTCGAGTTAAGACGGGCCGAAAACAGATCCGTAATCGACCTGCAGGAGGACCCGGCTTCTATCCCTGTCTCTGGTCATTCTGGTTACAGCTATACAGTTTTACGAAATCACTCAAGGTGAATGCTAGGATGATTCCTTAACCCTCCTGTTTACCTCTTCCAAGTCTGGGTGTGTAAAACACCAAACAAATAAATACATTTCAAGTTACAAGCAAAGTGCTTTGAGATGCTGTCTTATATTGGAGCAGCATAATTGCATTTCATTTTGGTCTTAATCTCTTCCATTTCTCTGGTGACTGGAGGAGATGATGGAGACAACAAAGGAAAGTAGTTCTGTCAGCAGCTGTGGACGTTATTGCCAGGTGCGGGGTGTGTGTGGGAGGTCAGACGGGGCGCGACCCCAGTGAAGGGCTGGATCGGTGCGGAGTTTGCTATGGGAACAGCAGCTGTGTGGGCTGTGATGGTGTCGTCGACAGCGGCTTGGCTGTTGACAACTGCGGCAGCTGTCTGCCGTTACAGTCCCCTGCTTGGAACAGTGAGTGATGTTTACGACTTGCATAACACACGGTAGCTTTGGAGGCAGATAGCACCATAGTATTTATTTCAAATGCAGTGGCAAAAATTTGTAGAGCTTATCTATGTTATTTTTGTTTAAGAAATTATTCTTCAAATTTTTCTAAATACAGTTTTATCATTTGGCAGGTAGAGTGGTTCATAAATTATACATAATAGCATTATCAGAATTTATTTTTGACTAATGTCATCAGTACTGAATGGTCACTAATTAAATAAAATATCTTATATGGCTTGTTCTCATGCTGTTTTTCATTGTGATTAAAAAACCTCGGAAATATAAATATTGTAGCCAATCAAAGATCTGTTAGAGCAGCTAATTATTTTGCGACAACCATTAGACCTAGAGTGTTTCATTGTTTTGTAAAGCCTCTTTGAAATTACTGTATATGTGTTAAAAATAACTTACAGTAACAATTATGATTTTGAATTGACTGGAAAAGGAATAGAAGAGAAGTTTAAAGCAGCTCGCAAATAAAGGTTAATGGCAATGATAATAAGAAAGAAGAGGCAGAAACTTGCACCGTTGCATGAAATATGAAATTTGTTTTGTAACACATTGGACGTACTATGAAGATAAAATAATTTAGTACTTAAATTCAGTTTCTGAACATGGTCTCTCGGTCATTAGATTGCAGTCTAGGTTTCAGCAGGTGTGAACTTGGAAGTGAAAATTAATTTATGGAAAGACAGGCTGTATAAAGACTGTGAATTAAAAAAACTCTAGAGAATCGTTACAGTTAGATAGTAAATTTCAAGGTAAATTTGAGTATTGCTTGAAGTATACATAATTTTTTTATAATAAACATCAGACTAATGCAATACTCATGTATCATTGGTTTTTTATAATTCACTTACATATAGGCCTTCCGAGTTGTTAAAAATATATTTTGGGAGCAACTCTTGTAATTTTGTCGTACAGTTCAACCCTATGTTGTTAAGAGTACTGTATATTATAATTATTATAGTAATATTTTTGTATATAATTGTGTCACCTGACATACTGAATTTTCATAAAGCCACATTAGAAATTGGTGATGATGTTAGTAGGTTTGAAATGAACATCTGAAAAAATCATTACCCGTTACAGCACACAATTCAGTGTTAACAATAGATGCCTTACTCTTTGCCCGGGTAAGCAGCAAAATTACCAATATTATTTCACATATATATATATTTTTTTAAGTACAAGGTTTTGCATTATTGGAAAATTAAATCAATTTCACTAATAGAGATACTTAAATTATTTTTAATCTTTACATTTTCCTGCATGGTGCTTTGCACTAAAGTTGAACATTTCATGCTAAGATTTGAGCAAATACACTTTTCAGTAAAACACACAGATAGCAATTTGAGGATGGATAAAGCTACGAGCAGTTCTTTGTGATTAATTGTAGTAGTAATACTAATAATAATCTTTGTGATTAATAGTGGTAGCAATAATAATAATAGCAGTAATTTTTTATTATTTCTTTCATGTTTAAGTCAATTACAATTTTACTGTCTGTGTAATATTTTCCACTTAAGGCCATGGTCTTTCATTTATTTCAAACAATTGCAAATAACTAAAATATTTTTTAACAAAATTCTTTGAAAATATTTGAGACTGTGTACAGTCATATGATACACAATTTTTCCAGAGAGCGTTTTTTTTAAATGATGCTCCGTTTGCTAGAAAAAAATAATTTTGCTTAATTTTGGCTTATTTTGACGAAAAATGTGTGATATTTCAGTGGCAAAAATCTAAAAATCTGTGTAGTATATTGCATCAAAAAAATTCAGATACAAACGATGATATATAAGTGTTAAAACTGCCGGAATGAATTTTCGATGTACGTATTAATTTGCGTTAAAAAATATATTTTCGAAACCACTGCTAAACCAAACAGCAAGGCGTTAGTTGTTGAATTTTACTTTTGATCAGTGCTGAATTAAAGGTGGTTTGGGACAAAATGAGCAGTCAAGAAAACACTGCAAAATTTATATTTTCAGCTGATTCGTTTCTTTCCGTACATAATGGCTAGCGTAACGAAATGTTTAACTTCTCTGGATGTGCCACTTGTTCATTAGGAAGGTACCTTTATAGTTTGATAAAAAAATACTGATTATATAAAATACAAGTAACTGATTTCAACTGATTTTATTTTAGTATTGTTGTATTTAAGTAGGAAAATACACGTAACTATATTCAGTAATTCACTGTCATCTATATAAGCAGTAAGGCAAATGTTAATGTTGAATTATATGCAGTAACGGCAAATTATATTTTTCGAAGGTTAAATTTTTTGTGCTCACTTTATCCCGAATGACCTATATAATAAAATAGTTTTATATAGCTAGTACGGTTTACTATAATTTGTAGATATTTCTAATAACTTGTTTTAATGGTAACTGTTATTCAATGATTGGTCAGGTTATTGTTGAATAACTATAGAAGATAACTGTTTTACAGTAGTGGACTGTAATTGTAAACATTGTGCAGGTCTGTGTAAATTAAAGCATATGGCAGTGTTTATATTTGCAAAACACTGGAATGATGAAAACTGGCTGAAAATAAAAATTTCAGGCTTTAAAAAATTATCACAGAATGGTTAACTACCAAGAGATCTGCAGTGCTGTGTGAGGTGAGATTCCAATCTTGCTCGTGTGTGCGTGTATGTAGACTGCACAAGGATTACAAGTACGTGGCCTAAGATGCTGGACCGAGCAGACGGCCTGGAAGACACCCTGAGCCTGCGCGGGGCGGGGCTCACCCCGGACGCCCTGGGGAATGTCACCTGCACCCTCACCCCGACCGCTGACTCTCAGGTACTGATGTGTCTGTGGTCGTGTATCACATTCTTCATACCACCTGGTGTTCTCGATTCTGTTTGTCATTTTATGATTAGCATAAGTCGTGGTCATTGTCTAAATTACTATCACATTGTCAACTGTTCATGGCTGAATTCAGATGGTTAATTACTTGTTAAATTCAGCTTTCTGTCAGTAACAGCACAAATATTGTTACAGCAAACCCTTGTTAATACAAAGTTCTTATTCATATCAAATGGTTTTCTTTCTTATTGAGAAGAAATAAAATATTTCCTGTATATTAATTTTCTTGCCCAATAAAATTTTATTTACATGCCAAGCACTCTAATAGTAAACTGCGTGAATAAAATTTTCCACATTTTTTCTAACTTGTAGCAGACGTGAGGAAATTAAATGAAATCAGACTGTTGGACTGTTGATAATTATGTAAAGTTTGGAATAGAAACACAGGTGTTGGTACCAATCCAGAGTATTTGAACTCATTTCAATTTTCTCTTTTTTATACTATAGAAATCAACTTTGTTTCCTCAACAATTTTTTTCCATACAGAGTAAAACATTGATTTCCTTATGTCTTGATTTGTGTACTATGTTCAAAAGTATTTGTGCAAGTTATTATGAATTAAATATAAAAGTTGTTCTTAATGTATAATACATTTTTGATTTAATATGTGTTACTGAAAATACAGTATTTCGGTTTTGAAGTTTTTTAACACTTCTTAAATTTTGTGTTTTATATTAACAAATAAAGTAAATACAGTTCCATAAAATTAACTGTGTGTTTTTAAAGAGCAATTTTTTTATAGCAAATATGACAGATTGACAGGTTAGGTTTTGCATTTGGCACAGTGGCTAAGTACTTGCCTATTGCCAAGAAAGTGTATGTTCAATTCCTGTACTTTGCATGTGGGAGTTGTTCAGGACGATTCTGTTGTTCAGCAGGTTTTCTCAGGGATTTCCCATTTCCCCTCTTTTCTCTTTCCAGCACCTTTCTATTGTAGGGCATCATTTAATGCTTTCTTACGGGGTAAGCAGGTGTCTTGTGGGTGCTAGGTTGTAAGTCTGCAGTTCGGAGTGTGATTCCCTGGCCTTGTGGTATCCTCATACAATATTTATTTAACTTATAAGAAAGGGTGACACAAGGGTGAAGTCACAGAGTGACACAAGGGTGAAGTCACAGACACAAGACTAGGTGAAATAGAACACATTAGTTTTCCGTAGCTGCTACTTATTTTCTTGTCGTAGTAATAGTTATCCGGGACAACATAGTGTTGAAATAATGTTTCATTTAATAACCCACTCCCACTACAAGTTATTTGTTGTTGTGTAGGCGGTAAACGTGCGCAAGACGTTGGTGGAGGACGGCATCATAGAGCTGCTGGTCGTGGTGTCCCAGCAGGACGGGACGTACGGGGTGCGCTGCGTATCCAGCGTTCAGGGTGACATTCCTGTAGCTGAAGGACTGCAGGTGACGGTGGTGGATAGCAGGAGCCTCGCCGTCACCGCTGTCACCCCCAGTGTCGTCCTTGCTGGCCAGTCTTTCCAGGTATGGAGTGCTCTCTTGAAACGTGCTGGCCAATAAACCGTTCTTTTCTTTATACAGGGCTGTTCAACTTGAAGAAATTGCTGTCCAAAAAATTATCTTGTATTCTGTGGAGAATTGCACATCAAAGTCATATCGTTACTATTTTTGAAAGTAACTTACTATTTTTGAAAGTAACTTACTATTGAAAATTCATATACAGTTATAGAACTGAAACAAAGATGTCCTGAGGTACTTCATGTGATCTGTATCACTTATGCAAATGTTTATGAATTTTATAGGAATGTGTAAAAATACCTTTTTATATATGGCGTATTTGGCTACACGTTGGGAGACGAGCATACAAGTTCTTGACTTTGTTTGAGGTTGGTTCATATAATTCTGCCTACCTAGCTTATGGCCATAAAGTTTAAATTACATTAAGTTTTAAAATAAATTTTTTCCTTAGTGGACCAATTTAAGGCTAAATAAATATTGTAAATATGTGTGAGGAAGGTACCCAAGGATCAGGTTATCACATCCTGAAATGTAGAGTTATTACTGGGCATCTGTAATCATTTGCTTGCCTTGAAGGATGACGTGTACTTGATCCAGTAATGGAGAGGTGCCGTAATGAAGGGGCGGGGGAAATGGAAGATCTTTAAGAAAACCGTCTGACCTGCAGCATCGCCCTGCACGATCCCCTCGTGCCAATGTATAGGTAGTGTCCAACCACTTCTGTAATCAAGTCCAGATTGCCATGGTGGGAGGTGAGTTCACTAGTTACTGCGCCAACCATGGCACCTTATTTTAAAGATAAATCTTTCATTCAAAAATGTGTTTTACTTGAAAAATTTCATCGAAAATATTGTGATACTGTTATTTTCAAAATAAATTATTTTGTCATATATTATTGGTGAAGTATAAATTTTGAAATTTTTAAATTATATTTGGGGTGTTAACTATGTAAAATATGAAAAAAATAAATAAAATAATTTGCAGAGTTTCTCACCGAACAATATTTATCCAATAGAATACAGTACTTTTTGTTTGAAAGAATTTTTTGTACAATTGGTTCACTGAGAAATTGTTCATTTTAATACTTAGTCTCTACTTGCCGAAGCCACCGAGTGAGCATCGGCAGCAACAAGTTTATTTGAAAACCACTTTACGTACTTAAGTAATCTCTACTTAAGAATAGCATTGAAAGCATTTTATGTTTTCCATTAATTATTAAAGCTCGTTTTCTCTAGGTCGAAAATGGGTGTTTTTACGATTCGTTTGCAGCATGATAATCTTGCTTCAGAATATTAAAAAAGGTATAGGAGGGTGCAACACACTTTTATCTCAAATATTTTGTCATAAAATGATAGGGTCACCTCTGAATATCTCACAGAGGTCAGTTTTTGATAAGAAGATTGCACGCCAGTTCATCGGCTTGCACGTAGAGATTAGGGTGAGGCAAAATGTACTTACTGTGCTGCCCTTAGCTCTCTGGTTTTTTTGGATGTGTATGAACGAAATACGTTCACACAGGAAGCTACCTTAATAGGCAGGGATCATAAGGTGGAACACCTCAAACCACGTTGGGATTACCATTTATTTTGTTTTGGCTACTTATAAAAACTTATTAAAAAATATATAACTACATATCTCTGATAAGGGTGGGAGGGGGGTGTGCTGGCCGAGTGGTCATACCATTCGCCTTCCACCAATGCGATCTAGGTTTGATTCCTGGCGGGGTCGGTCCCTCAATTTTCACATGTGGGTATCGTGCCGGACGATGCTGTAAGTTGGTGGGTTTTCTCTGGGATCTCCTCTTTCCCCCCTCCCTTTCATTCCAGCGCTGCTCCATACTCATCTCGTGTCTCCTCTCACCAGCGGTAAAGATCTCTATGTTAAGCGCTGACCAAAATTTCTCACTCACTCACTTAAAATGGTTGACCAATGATTGTGATTTAATAGTCACATATATTTATATAATAAATTTAATATCTCATTCTTTTTATTTATTACTTATATTAAATATTTGCGAGTATTTTTTTAATGCGTTTTCATAATGGTAAAATGCCATAACAAGAAAATTTTATTAATTTGGATGAAAGTACTCTTACGATTTGCAAATGGAGAATTCAACGGGAGGGGTGAAATAAACCTTTAAGTTCAGCTGAAATAGCTCAGAATGAATAGATGGTTCATGGTTGGTTGTCACTAGTAGCAGTATTATAAGTGCCAGCATGTGTGTTTTTAGGCGATGTTGGAGGTGCCGGGAGTGAAGGCGGGACAGGAGGTGTTCTGCTTCGTGCGTAGGAACGACAGCTCAGTGGCTCAGGTGCTGGATGCTGTGGAAGTGACGGCTGGCCGTGTTGTGTGCTCCAACTACACAACAAACATGGTGGCTGTCCTGCAGGTTGGAGTTGTTTACACGGAGGACTCTGCTATGGATAGGTGAATGTTGTCTGTTGTATGATGCTAGTAGATGTGGGCATTACTAGATGCATGCAATGTGGGTGTTCAGTTTGACAAAAATTGTGGTTATTCATCAAAGAGTCTCATTAATACAAAGTAATTTCCTTCCCATTGTAGTGAGAGAAGAAATTCTGTTTATTTCCATGCTCATTAAGTATTGTCTAATTTATTGTATATCAAAATCCACTGGTTAAAAGAAGTCGTGATAAAAATGTTTGTAATTTGTGAATAAATGGCCGGAAGTAAATTTTGGAAACCTTTTACAGTTCTTGCATACACTCATCAATACAAACTTCATTATTAAAAATTAAGTATTTATGTGCTTTGTTTTCTTTTATAAAGAAGATTCACTGCATTTTTTCTATAAATGGCGAATTTATTTTGTTGTCATTAAAGGAAGGAGAGAAATGGCACATTTGTAAGTTGAAACCGTATTGAGGTGATGGCAACACTTAATTTGTACAATTTGATATGTCTAAAACAAACAAGTATTAATTCATATTTATAGTGTTTTTTACACGACATTAAAAAAAAGTATACATTTATGAAAATACGTACAGATAATTTAAATGTACATTTCAAATGTTTGGCATACTACTGTGAATCAAAACTAGAGTTGAAACATTTGTTGAAAGAAATTTTCTTTGAACCCACACAAATAATATGCATTCTAGGATACAGGAAAATGTAGCCATAAGTTTCTGTCCCTTCTATTGCAAAAACCAAAATGCATTCATACTGTAGACTGTAGATATAATTTACAGCTAAAGTACGTATAGGCCATTCGGAATAAAGTGAGCACTAAAGATTTAACCTTTGAAAAAAATCACTAACCGTTACTGCATATACGTCACCACTAACAAGAGTTACTTTACTGCTTGTATGGTTGGTAGCGATTTATTGTACGTAGTTCCGTTTTTTTTCCTATTTGAATACAACATTAGTGAAAGAACATATGACGAACTCGACCTGTCTGTATTTAATACACTTCAAAATATTTACTTATGATTTTATTGACATTCATACATACATTATAATTAGACTCAATTGGCGCGAGAATTATGTGACGCTATTGTCGACCTTGAGTCGCCGTGGTCGATACAGCTTGCTCCGTGCTTCAGACAGTTCAAAACTCCACCAACAGGTGGCATCAGAGTTAGGTTCTCGCCGCCAAGTTGTATCATTTGCATGCGTTTGCCCATTGTGTGTATATACACATTCAAAAGTATTGGAAATTACTTTGAGTATCATTGCCGAAATGATGTGAAACCATCTGTAATCTGTAAATTATGTTTTACGTTTGCCAGCCTAGAAACAACATACTTTTCATTACGCTATTTATTATTTCTGAAGTGCGTCGTCGTTGTTCGTGGCAGTAGAACTGAACGAAACTTGAATTATTGAATAGCGTGTGTCATGTCTGTTTTAGTGGCGGTTTTGCGTTAAAAATTCAAATAAAATATGCCCTCATTTACGAGATTCGTAACGGCTATAATGTGTGTTGTTTAGATTAGTCGATGGACAAAAACCAGACATTAACTCACAGATTTATAACTAAGATTACTTTTTTTATATCTTACATTCAGCCCCCCGTGCATTTAATGAGTAGATATTGTAGCTAAAATTTATCGGAGCTGTTTAATGTAGTTGTAAACATTGCACGACCCTATGTAAATAAAAGCACATGGCATTATTTGTGTTAACATCGGCGGAAAGATGTAAACTAGCAGGAAATAGAAATTAATCAGGGCTTTTTTGAGTGTTCACTTTATTCCGAATCACCTATAATACAGTACATGAATACTCGTATCCAATGCTGTTACCAGCCTGTGGCCGGGTCAGCCTTGTAGAACTTCTCCATTATCCTCTGTCCTTTCACCACTCTTCTTTTTCCCTGTCAGCTGTTCTGTTCACCTGTTCCTCCCTTCTCCTCCTCCACCGTCCCTTTTATCTTCTTCCATTGTACTTGAATTCCAGCATTAGCTTCAGCATTCTCTCACAACTCAATATGTTAACATGCTCATACCACTTCAGTCATGCTCACTCTATAATTTCTCGGATTCCTTGTATCTAAACTCTTTCACTTACCAATTCATTCCTGGAAATTTTTGTTTCTGTCTAAAACCCACGTTTCTGCTTCATACGCTACAGTGGGCTTGGAGTATGCCGTGCATAACATTTGCTTGCACTACAGTGACTTTGATACATGATTACTGTACTGTATTGCATAACAAATTGTCATGTTACAATGATCAACAGTTTTTTGTTTTTCTTCATTACTGTGTTTTAATTTTAGTTAAAATTTTATACAAGTAATGTGTTACTGGATGAGCTTAGGGCAAGCACGGGCATCCCTGGGGAAGTGTCAGTGTCTGCGGCTGCGCCCCGTATGGTGGGAGCCATGCTGTCCCCAGACCTGCGGCAGATCCGTGTCATGTTTAGCCGCAACATGGAGGGTGCCAGCAACTGCTCCCAGCTCTTCGCCAGCAACACCTTGCAGAAGATAGGACGCTGTGCGTTACGTTAACTTATTCTTCTTTGTATTTCAAGTTGAAGTCTTCGTTAAGGCCATGCTTTCATTTTTCTACGGTTTTTTGCAATAATTATTTTTTTAAGCTTCAACAAGAGCAGATATCAAACATCTGTTTGGCAGTTTTGTTAAAAATGATTTTTGCAGTAATTGTTGATTTTTTTTTTAACAAGAAATTGTATGATTTCGACTAATAAGTTAGTTAATCATTGTTTTGTTTATTACATAGTTAGCTAAAATAATAGTATTTACTGATTTTAAAAAATCGTCCAACATAGAGAAGATGATTTTATACGAAACTGCCAAACAGATTTTTGATATCTACTCTCGTATAGGCATAATAAATTAATATAGTATTTTAAAAAGTATAAACAAGATAGCATGGTCCTAAGTCAGGGTCTCCCTTCACGTGTTGAATATCTCTTTAATAAATTGTAAGAATATTTTAATTAAAATAACTCAAATATAGGTATAGTATTATAGCACTTTAACATTATAAAAACACATTCTACTTTAGTCATTATCTTTTACATGCACAATACCTGATGACTCTGAAATGGCAAGAAAATATTTGTAATTTAATAACATTTTACTAATTTTGTCGTAAATGGTGATCAAATGTTACAGATTGTTGAGTTTTTAGCAAAGTAATTTATTTTACTTGAGTACAATAATATGTTTTAAATATGTGTTTCAAAACAACTGAACAGTAAAAACGACCAGTAATTTAAACTTGGCTTTTAATGCCCCACCTTAAAGCCACCCAACTGTACACTAAGAAAACTGTCGCTAGGTTCACACATTGGCTTATAAATTTGTACTTTACCTCAATTAAATTTTTTATCACCTGAGATGGCATTGTAGTAATACATAGGACACTCAATTGGGTTTAATTCCCAGTTGGGTCGGCCTCATTTGATGTTGAATAGGTTTGAATTTATTCAGGAAATTGCAGGGTGGCTCCTCACTAGAGGGTACTTTGCTTTCCTTCCGTTTGGTGATCCTTCGAACTACTGGTCTGTCTATAATGACCTCTCTATCAATGGGAATTTAAAATTATAAATTAAGCGGTATGAAAATGTAAGATTTATAGTTAGCGACTGGAATACTCGAGCGTATATAAAATCTGAACTACACATCATAATTCAGTGTGACTTTTTTTGTCGAGTAGATATATTATTACTGGACGTCTATTTATACAGCACTAGGCGGTAGTATCGTTTGTTTGAATGTTTTTTGCAATGGGGGTGTATGACAGAGCGAACTATTTTGCGAGATGTACGCCATTTCTAGCGAATGTTGTTTGTTTTCTGCAACTCCACATTCACTAGTAATAGTGTATAAACAACAAAACACTTTAGTTTGTGCGTTTATGTAGTAGTGGCATCTGGATTTATTGTCTTGTCTCACTTTGTTTGAGAGTGTAATTTCACACAATGTTGTAAAAGTTTTATGGTACACTGCTTACAGATGCAAACTGTAGTTTCCGCACGAACCAGCTGGTGGTGGAACTGGGAGATGACGCACAGCTGTCCCGTGAGACTGAGCTTCTGTTGCTGGATGCTGGAAGCATCAGACTCGACATCTCCCAGGTTATTCTTCTTTATTGCTTTGTATTCTTCTTCTCCCCCCCTCCTGCATTATCCCTGTGGGCACAATATTTTTTCTTTGTTTTTGAGCATCCCATGTGTATAACATTTTTTCAAAACTAGCTATTGCACATGGCTTCATTTGCATGGTTTTAAATTTAATGTGTCTTTAAATTATGCAAACGGTCAGTATATAAGTACTGTAGATTATCTTTTAAGTACCGTAGTTCCCAAAAATACATATTTCTATCTTCTTATCTTTTTGTAACAATTTAGTTTTTTATTTTACAAAAAATATTCTGAATCTGGTACACAATTATGTTAAGTGTCATTAGCGACTGTTTTTAAAAAACATTTTGCAAGGAGAATTATTTCACTAAATTTGTTGGGTGTCCTTTTTGTTACATCATTTTGTCAGAAACCTTCGTTGGTGCACGCACAACTACTGACCACAGTTTCTACTCAGATATATTATCTAGGAATGCATATGTTACAGACAGACATTCATATGTAGGTGTGTGTTTGTGTGTATGTGTATGTATGTATGAATGTACTGTATATATACACACACATACGGAATGTTGCGTCCTTGACCGCTTCTCTCCTCAGTGGGTGTGAGCGCGGAAAGCCAGTTTTTCCTCCACCTGTTGGTGTGAAATCACTTCACATAGATATGCAGTCACTGCTGTTTTGTGTGTTCCAGCCAAGCTTGCGCCTTGGTTGAGACTACAGCCTTGACATGACACTGCAGCTTGCTTGTACCAACTTACAAACCTTGGGATTTACGACCCCAGGGTGCAAACACACAGTTACCTAATGTTGTCAGAACATACAGATATAGACTGTTTCGCGAACACACAGTTAGCTAATGTTGCCAGAACACACATATATAGACTGTTTTGTAGAGGAAAAATTGACAGATAGGGTTCTTTTGTATTAAAATGTTTTATTATTGTGCTGATATTAGTGAACACAATCAACAAAGAGCATGACCATGCTCTTCATAGTAATCTAAAGTTTATATCTCCAAGGAAAATATGGGGCTGTGGTGGTGTAGGGGCCAGAGTGCTCGCCTCTTGCTGTAGCATTCCGGGTTCGCTTCCCAGTTATTGCATGTGTGAAAGTGGCTACTATTGCAGCTGACTGACAGGTATTGTCGGGGTACTTCAGTTTCTCCTCTCCTTCATTCTACCACTGCTCTTCTCACTACACTTCGCTCTCGACAACGCTCAAAACCGCAAAGTTAAATAGTTGCCTAAATATATCCGTTCAAAAAAAATTTTTTGTATAATAATGTAATGAGTAGATCTCTGATTTTACGAACTCAGATTCAACGAAACATCGGCTTAGTGACAAGTTTTTCAGGAACCATGACGTTTGATTTATTCTGAGTTATACTGAAATTTTTCGGTCATATGTCTTACGTTGTGAGTAATGTCATGTGTAATGCTAACTGATATTGACTGTGTCCTTTCAGGTAGAAGCACCTAAGTTCCACGTGATAGCCCCCATGTTCGTGTGTGCTAACGGCCAGGAAGGTTCATCCCTGGGTGGGAGACGTCTGCCTGCTCTTGCCAACGACACCGCTGCTGACGGTGACGTACCAACTGTATGGTGAGTTCACACTTGCCTCGAGGTGTCTGTAATTTGTCTGCCTGCACTGCGATTCAGTCGCCCTGCAGTGGGCTTAAAATCAGTGTTTATTTGTGAAACTAATTAATGTGTTCCAGGTATATTGTTCTAGGAACGTAAAATGGGTTATTGAGTACTTTTAAATCATCACATGAAGTAAAAACATTTTTTTTCCGTAGCCCTCTAACATACATTAGTTAAATACAACTGCCTTTTTTTTTGCATGCTGGTATCTCAAAATCTTCAACTAAGCCAAATACAAAATTAACTGATGCCTCTATTGTGAGCTTTGCTGTAGATTTTCCTCCAATTAAATTATAGGTTCGTTGCGTAAGGAAAGTTTTGTGTACTGCAGTTCTAGCAGGACAATGGAAATACAGCATTGCATGCCAGTTCAGCACCTTGTGCTAAGGACTTGTGAGGCACTAGGTTTGTACATTAATGTCACCCTTACTGCTCCTTCACGTTCGTATCTCAGATACTAAAAAACTGTAAATGGATTGGCTCTTTAATCACATTACTTTATACCTTTCTTAATGTGGTTACAGAAAGTCATCTGTTTATAGTGACTGTGTTAACTGTGTCACGTGACCAAGATGTTTGGTATGTTTGTTCAGTATTTTAATAAATATTGTAAATAGCAACAGAATTTCTTATATATAAGTGAATATCATTAGAAAAGTAACAGAATATTGAAAAAAATCCATTATTAAGCAGTACTGCTACTGCACAAGTACCCATAGTTTAACTTCCAGTGGGTCACTCATCGTACAAGCTGAGTTAAAGTTTTATTTTCGTTGGGTTAACAGAATAACTCTTTGTTAATATTTTTAGTTGATGGTATTTCCCTCCTCTACATATCATTTTCTTGGCTCTTGCGCTGGGATAGCACAGCCTTACAAGAATCCCAAAGATTTCTTGTGTATGGCCTTTCTACTCAGCCTCAGTTTATTGTATTATGCCTTATGAATGACTAATACTGCCCAGTGGAATTTAGACTGTATTGTCTGTGCCCCTGTGTTTGGGAAGCGCTCCAATTAATGGGCACGCGCCGCCTCGCCGTTCTTCGTAAATGTTTGGGTCCTGTCTGCTATCTTCGTCGCCTCCCTTCCTTACTCCCTCTCACTCCCCTATTTCCCCTGCACTACCTGGCCTTCTGCCGTCGTGTGCTCCGGGACTCTGTATCCTGCGCTCGCCGAGCAAGGTTGCCTGCTACTCGCTACCTCGACGCTCCGTTGGCATACGTCAGATTGGTAAGTTAATTTTCTTTGAATAGGGTTGTGCGTTCTGGTGTTTTCTACGGTTTCGGTAAATCTCGTGTGTACCCTGGTTTGGTTTCGTTGATATTAGTTTCGTTTTCATTTCGCTTTCTTTGTTTGTCTTACCTTTCTTTCTTTTTCTAATTAATTAAGTGCCGGCTGAGCGTCGATGTAGCGAGTGGATCAGAGTCAGGCTCTTTTTGGTAATTATGTTATTTATATTAATGTAAATGTATCCTTGCTGCAGGTACCTATTTATTGTAACTATCAATTGCGTTTTCGTATGTACCTTTGAGCTTGTGTGTTCAATCCTGTAAATTTCAAATTGCCAATACATTTGACTTCGCCGATTCACATGTTGTGTGTTCGTAAAGTCGATTCACCCCTCACTTGTGTTGCCGTTTATGTATTGTGTGTATTTGTACGGCTGTGGATTCACAGCCATTGCTCAACTTTGCCCGTTTTGACTGGACAGGGCGTGTCTCTGTCCAGCCGTCCGTGTCTGAGTGGACACACACTTTTGCAGAACTTATCTGCATGCATAGTTGTTGAAGTGTCTGCAACATAGATGATGTATGGTCGTAGGGTGGTGACGGAAGGAAGCCAGCGTCTGCTGTTTGACTGGTCACTCTTCTTCAGTGTTGGTGACACTGGCCGCCGCTCGCAGCGACAGAACCTCCTCGTGTGGGAGAGTGTGCGCCGCCTGCAGGCGAACATGAAGCACTCAAGTCGTACCTTGTCAAGCGGTCAGGTTCCAGTCAACATAACTATGGTGAGTGCACACTTGAAAGTAGAGGGTACATTACTGTGAAGATAGGTGCCTTTAAGGTGCAACTGAAACTTCTTTGGGATGTATTTTGTACTACTCTTCTATGCATATGGGGCAGAAACGTGGATAAGATTTTGGAAAGAAAGGTAGAGGCAAAGGACAGAAAATTTGTAATGAGCATAATGGTGCTAAATAAGAGGGTTGATCTGAAACAAAATAAAAGTGAAACTGTGTTAATACAAAGCTCTCATTAAGACAAAGTGTTTTTTTTGTTGATTTTGATGAGGAGTTAATTACATTTCAGTTTTTATGGTCAGTGAAAATTTTCTTAATACGTAAAAAGTTCACTGGTGTTAAGATAACATTTGGTGATAATATGTGTATTTTGGGAATAGTCAGCTTGAAATAAACTTCAGTGACTTTTTTCCCCCAACATCTTTCAGTTCAAACCTTATTCTTACAAAATGTAGAAATTTACGTCTTTTAAGGTTATACTTAACACCAAAGTAGTAAGAGCTCTGCCACCCTCAAACAATAGTTGAGAACTAAGGCAATGGAAACTGGACCATCAATACATAACGAAATCTTGACGACCCCCAGGTCTCAATATCCATAATCACAATCATGTCACTAGAATATCCTACACCCCCACATCTCTTCATTTTGAATTTTCCCGCCGCACCCTAGTTCACTCCCTGGCCGCTAGGGTAACTAAGGGTAATTAATATGAATTTTATTATTGTTAAATGTGTAATTATTTTTCAAAATGGATCTTACTGAATAAATTTCGGTAATATTAAATTAATGGGATGGTAAGTGGAGTGAAGGAAGGTAACTGAACGCTGTGCAGATGACTTCTGGAGTGACATACCTGGCGAACGTGACGGCCACCAACACTCTGGGCATGCAGAGTGAGGTGAGGAACTTCTCAGTGTCCTTGGTGCCCAAGAACTCCAACAACACGGAGC
>PNEQ01110607.1:22171-35515 GCA_003012365.1 Medauroidea extradentata
CACCACACGATTTTACGAATACTCACGGTTCCTCTCATCGCATTCGTAAAATCGCTACCTTCGTAAATTCGGTAGCGGCTTATTTTTGCCCCTCCCTCCCCTTTTTTCCATATATATATATATACACACACACACACACAACCCCCCCCCACCCACCCGATTTTACGAATACTCACGGTTCCTCTCATCGCATTCGTAAAATCGCTACCTTCGTAAATTCGGTAGCGGCTTATTTTTGCCCCTCCCTCCCCCTTTTTTCCATAAACAGAAAATTTTAAAATTGCATTTTTTCTGCAAAGTGTATCTAGGCATCGACTTCCGTAGCATTTTGCGGGAAATTAATTAACGTAATAATGTAAACATAATTTGATATCACTAGCCAGACGTCACACTGAAGAGCGGTAGATATGACCGACCCTTGTCCCCAAAAAATGAGAAAATTGAGATTCCGAGAGTCTTCTCTCGAGCGAATAGACCGACTTCCGTAGCATTTAACGGAAAAATAACGCAAGTGGTAGTTTAAATATAAATTTATATCAATAGGCAGACGTCTTACGATCAAAAGAACACCGGTAAACAATAGATATGATCGGCCTTTGTCCTAAAAAAAAAGGGAAAACCGAGCTGTCGAGTGCCTTCTCACAAGCGAATAGCTCGATTTGCGTAGCGTTTAATGGAAAAAAAAAGTAGGCACTCCTTACTAGTAAAATGCCCTTGTAAATTACTCACTAAATAAAGAAGGAATACGCGGATGTATTTATTCATTGCGCAGTTTTATATAACTTAACGTAAAAACATTCCCTCGACATTGTTGATGAATTGTAAAAGAACGTAGATACTAGTAGCGTGCAGAGCCGACAGACAGCGCAACTGTACAAATGTTCACAAGATGGTAGATAGATAGCGGCACCGTAGCATATACCGACGTTGTTCCAAAAACGCCATTTTGTGACGTTCTTTTCTTACCTAAAATCGCCGATAATTACATGTATAAGTGATTGAAAATAATCACTTTCACAGTCAGTATATGTGGTAAAAATAAATAGGAGTTCCGGGATTACGTAATACACGAACATCTATTTATTTTCCAAGTTCGACATACCCGGAGACAATTGTTTCTACACTTGGATAATAGGTAGCGCTATTATCGTGCTCATTTGTGAAACCCACGTTTTACGACACGCAGTAACGTATTGTTTAAGCAAATTATGCGCCAAGTTATTTGTTTTAAGTACGTATGGTGTTAACGCAATAAAATAAAACATCACGCTATTATTTATAGGGTTCGTGTAAAAAAGCAAACTCATTCGGCGCGAGACGAGAGAGATATAAGACGTCGTGAAACAGCCTAGAAGGAGGCTGTACTATAGTTATATGCGCATGCGCTGGAACTTTGCGTCTATAGTACGACCTCAATATAGATCCTAATATGTCGTAGTTGGAGACAGGCCGGCCGGCTTGGCACAGGCGGCGGCGGCGCCGCGCGGTTTTCAAACTGTCACTGCCGCATTTTTTAACGGATTTTCGCTATTTTTGTTTTATTTTTAATATCGTGACTTACCAAGTAATAACTGCAACTCTACAATTCATATTTTAATGCCGTGAATTAGATACAGTATGTTTTATGCATTGTCAACGTAATTCCTTACAATTTTTTTTGTCGTATAATTTTGTTATTTTTTGAGGGTTCCTGAGATTGTATTCGTAGAATCGCTACCTTCGTTAAATCCAGGGTTCGTAAAATCGGGGGTCTAGTGTGTGTGTGTGTGTGTGTGTGTGTGTATATATATAATATATATATATATATATATATATATATATATATAAACACACACACACACACATTGCATTGGAGTGATATGTTACTCTTACAATTTTAAAAAGGTACAAGTTTTTCTCTTAGATTTTGCTTCAACAAGTAAAAAATTCACTGAAATGTTATCTTACAATATAAAAAATAATAAAAATTGTTTTACTGACTTTTGCTAAGATCTTACTTGTTACTGTGAGATACAATGTAATATACAACACAATTAAATGCAAGGTTTTTTCCTTGCTTTTGTTTTAGCGAATCTGTCTATGATTTCAGCAAAATTGGTTTTTAGTGTTATGTCCTTCTCGCAGCACATTAACTTTAAAGCATTTAGTTTACAGTCCACAAGTGTTGATCTTTTAGCGTTTTTTACTCTGTTTAATACTGAAAATCCCCTTTCTGCTGAACAATTGGTAAATGGTAAAGTAAGGTAATTCTTAAAGCAATTTCAAGGTTACGGAAAGTATAGTTCAAACTGTTCAATGTTAAGTAAGCATACATTTCTGGTAGTGTTTTCATTTCTTCCAGCTCTATATACATTTTGAAATGACAGCACTCATTTCCAAAATCACCATTTATGTCATCTGGATAGTAGTGGGATAATTTTACAGCCGCCTTCATCAGAACTTCACTTGGTGATTCTTGAGACACTAGAAGAGTCAAGACTTCAAAGAGATCACTTAGAAATTCTTAGGCCTTCCTCCTTCGTTGCAAGTTAGCTATCAATGTATCAATAATTTTAATAAAAACTCCAGTTCTGAAGACTGTTCTTCCATCAAGTGTAGTATCTTCTTGGGTTTCATCAGCGAATACTTTGCGTGTCCATATCCTTTTGTAGCTTGGTGTTTCACACTCAAAAATTAAAAGAGCCGATTTTTCATAATTTTCGAATTCATTTCTTTTTGCATTAAAAAATTTCTCCAAAGTTTCCAGCAGCTTAGTACCTGCTGCAAGATTGAGCGTTTGCTTTTGTAAATCTTTATTACATTTGTCAATTCTTTCCAAAATGTCATTCCACAATATAGACAGGGATATTGTCTCAAAACTACAAAATTTTAGTTGAAGACCTTGAGCTTCCAACCGAACAGCAGATTTCATGTTTGGATCTTCAGACAATTCCTTCAAACATTCTTGAATTTCTTTGTATCTCCGTACAAGCGCATTTACAGCGTCTGCCCTGGCAGACCACCTGGTTTCGGATAGCGATTTTACAACAGGAGCATTTTTTTTCTTTCAAAAGTTCATTTAAAATGCTCCACCTGTGTGTTGACACTGAAAAAAAAATTAAAGAGTTCTTGGACGAAGCCAAAAAACATTAGTGCTTCAGTGGAGCATTCAACAGCTGCAGAACCTACAAGATTCAATGAATGAGCAGCGCATGGTACATATTCTGCTAATGGGTTGTGGTTTTTAATTCGAGCTTGCAGCCCTGAATAGGAACCTGACATGTTTGCTGCGTTATCATAGCTTTGGCACCTGTAAAACTTTATGTCCAATTCAAAATCTGAAAGACATTGCATTACTGCTTCTGCTAAACATTTAGACGAGTGCAAAATTTCTGGTAAAAGGGTAAGCAGACGTTCTTTTGGAACTGCCTCTGCCAAACAGACATAACGTAGAACTACTGCCAGCTGGTCAGCGTGAGAACAATCAGGAGTCGAGTCAACAATGAGGGCATAGTACCGAGCACTTTTGACTTCTTCAAGGATTTTCTGACGTACACACTCTGCCATAATTTGGATAAATTCGTTACAAGTTGCAGCAGATAAGTATGATACATGCCCTGGACCTTTATTTTCGTATTTCGCAATATGTTGCGCAAGGAATGGGTCATATTCACTAATTAACTCAAGGCAACCTAGAAACAGGCCATTAGAGGTAGACCCAATACACTCATCCCCCTGGAAAGGTAAACCTCTAACTGAAAGATATTTTACAACAGACACTACTCTTGTTAAGACATTTCGCCAGTATTGAACCTCTTCTTGACACTGTGTCGTTAAGAAGGTATTAACACTCGCCGTCATTGTCTTTTGCCTAGTTATGTATGTGAGAATGTTACGTCTATGATCACAGGACTGTTCATGTTGTTTAACTAATTGATTACTGTGCTTCCAATCATTGAACCCAGTGGAAAAATTAGTTTTCTTGTTCCTTGGTTGAAACAAGGAGCATGGAACACAAAAAACATTCCCTGTTTAACGAGAGAACAACAGCCAGTCTCTTACGAAATTATCACCGTTAGGCAGCGTACCTTTGAACATATTAACCGATAGAGTACGTTTGCAGTCATTATAAACACGCTCAGACCCACTAAAATCTGCCAAAAGATTTTTTTTTGGAGGATTTTTAAGCACATTTTCAATTTGAAAAGGAATATCCAGATTCCATGTTGCAGGGTCTTCTAATAAAAAAGTGTTGGCTGGTACATCAGAAATATCACACTTTTTTTAACTGATTTTCCTCCTTCAAACTTGTTTTCGTCTTACCGCACCACTTTTTCTAAATTTAAACTAGCCGGTACCTCTTCTTCATTACTCAAATAAACATTGTTGGGTTGTTGTCCGTCTTCAGATGACGATGTTGCAGGATTCTGGTTCTTATTACAACAACTTGAAGTAGAGTCCGTAGAAGCTGGTGTAAAAAATGATTTTATTTTGGACACTTTCTTTAATGCTTCTTGTTCATCGTTCTGTTTTTTCGCAGCATGCTTACGAAACTCCGCACCACTTAACTTCTTACTCATAATGGTAAAACCCACTATAAATAATATAAGTTGAACGCAACCAATATTAACAAAAATCCCTATAAACACAAGTGTTTATAAAACTTGTGACACAAACACGAAACATTGATACATTACTCCCCGCGCTACTGCAGCAAAATGCGCTGCGCGCGATCGTACGGATGAAATAACTAACGATATTGCTAATAGTTTCAAATTTCCCGCTAGATTTCGCAGCAGGCCACTGTCAGCTGTGGAAAGTGGAAACGAACGTGAGCGAAGATGCAAGCATAACTGGTGGACGAGATAATAGCCGATTTTTCATTCTCTCTTTTCTCTTTAATATTTTTTCCATGCAGTAGTGTAGTGGGTACGAGAACTGGGAAGATAGGGCGGGATTAGAATGAGGGTGCAAGAAATACATAAAAAGGGTGAAATTTATCAAGCAATTTTTCTTTAATTCTTCTTGTGAGTTGCGCCCCTTCCAGATTGCCGCCCTGGGCAATTGCCCAGTCTGCCCAGTTATAACACGGGGCCTGAATATGTACAGACCTTATTAATTCAAAACTGCCATTAACACAAAGTGGTTGTCTCCTTTTGGAATTGGTTAAGAAATAACATATTTGTTTTTACGTACAATGACTTTTTTCTTTATATAGTATGTAGAAGTATATAATTTAATGTCCAATATTAAAAGGAAGTACATGTAATTATATTGATAAGAATTGTTGTAAGTAGAACCCTGTTATAATGTTTCTCAAGGGACCAAAAAAATGTTTACATTATAAATGGGAAAACATTGTAAGAGGGTAATTTCCTATTACAAATCAGTTTTAGGGACGAAATGACGTTAGCATTATAACCAGGAAAACTTTATAAGTGGGAACACTATAAGAGGGTTCTACTTTATACTGTATTTTGGATAAACAGCGTGAAAATTTATTTCCAATGTTTTCTCTTCCCCCTTCTTCCCCAAAAAACAGGGTGCATACTAACTGGGTAAAATGGGAATTGTACAGGGTTTCAGACAAAAAAATCTATGTAAGTACTGGCTGGGAGGAACCATAAAAAGTTTGTGTGTGTGGGTAGGGGGGGGGGGATAGGTACCCAAAAATGATTTGTACCAAATTGAAATTAATACAAATGAAGCCATGGGCAATTGCTAGTTTTGTAAATTTTCTTGTAAGTTTGAATTTAATTTTTTTGGTAGTTTTTTTTATCTTTTCTGGTTCCTCTTTTAGCAATGAAGCAGGTATTAGTGGTTTGTTGTTTCGGCCAGTGAGATAATGTGGTACAGTGAAACATTTTCAGTGCAAACCTTGTTAATAAACATTTTTCATTAGTGCAAAGTGGTTTCCTTTCCCCTTGGAGTGAGGTGAGATATTAAATATTTTTCTCAATAAAATTTTTTTTTATACAAAAAGCAATGTAATTTCAAGTCTGCTAATAAAAAGTCATGATGGCAGTAAGAGTGTTTGTGTATTTTGGTCATGGACAGCCTGAGAAAAATTTAGATGCCTTTTTTATAGTTTTTGCAAACAATGATGCAGTACAAACATCATTATAATAGACTGCAAATATTTAGGCAGTTTCAGGTTTGTGTTAAAGAAGTTTCACTATAATGTGTAGAGTTGCTTGTTGTCACAGTACCAGTGGTCGGTGACCCGAGGTGAGAAGGAGGAAGTGAACGTGGATCTTCAGAGCGGCAGGAGGCTGCGGCTAGCGGCTGGCTCGCTACGCGGTGGTCAGCTGTACCACATCACCTGCACCGTGCTGACAGAGTCCCGGGCCGTGCTGGCTAATGTGAGTCCTTGGCATCATTCTGCAAATATGAATTTTTGTATTGAACTTTGTAGGATGAAATTCTTTTAGGTTGGTATTGGGAAAGAAAGTAAACTGTTGAAAGATACACATAGTCAGGATGCATATAAAGCTGTAAGACAGATGTGAATTTTAATGGCATGTGGTTGTAAAGAAGGTAAGAAACAAATTAAAGCAAGCTGTGTGCATTGGTTTGAATATCTTTCATTCAACAAACTAAAAACTGCAAACCTTTTAAAGTTTCGTGAAACAGAAACTGAACAAATTACTATTTAATGCAGATTTAAAATTCACAAAAGTTTAATGCTACCTAGAAATTGTTCTAAATTTAATTTGTAATGTCAGGAATGGTAGTGTACATTTAATTTGAATGGAAAATTAAAAAATTATAAGCAATACCATGTTATAGGTATTTCTTCCTTTGAAATTTTTATCTGTGTAACTACTCTAGACATTAAGTTGGCAAATACATGACGAGACTTATGTTTCACTAAATAAACATTTCCTAAGCATTTAGACATTTGTTGACTATAAAATTTTTAGTTTCAATTTAACGTTTAGTTACCAGTTTTTGTAGCAAAAAATTAAGTTAGTGGCTATTCATTGATTACCGACCTAGTTAGTACAAATCTTATTAATACAAAGTGGTTTTCTTTCTTCTTTTTACAAACACCTGTTAACCACATACCGGTACATCATTATTACAAGCTGTAAAAATGTTGTTCCTTAAGGTTTGTATGAAACAGATACCATGTATATAACCGTTTCACAACCCAACTCTGTTAAACTGTATAAATATAATCATTGCACAATGTGTTGTGTTTGTCTGTAAGTATCTCATGCTAGCTCCTACTTTCAGGCTTCGTTCGCTGTGACCACTCTGACTAGGGGCGTCCAGGCTGTGTTGATCGTAAGCGAACTGACAATTGGTACGGGGCAACCCCTGCAGCTGGATGCATCTGTGTCGTACGACCCTGACAATCAACCTGGAGAGTTACAGGTGTGTGATGTGGTATGGACGTTGTCATCTTTCAGTTCTTCTGCCATGAAGGTTTATTTATTTGCCAATTACTATATTTACTTGTAATAATTACCGTAGCGTGATGCGTCTTGCTACAGCCGCATCAAATGATGTTGACGTTATGTTGCTTTCGCAGTGCCCTGGATAGCTCAGTTTACGGTTTGTAAATAAGTATAGATTAATTCATTTCACCCACCCTTCTGTCGGGGTTAACTTTTATAGAGAAACTCGTAAATTAATCTTTTGTTACATTTATTTTCAGAAGCTTTAAAGGTGGTAGGTTACAGTTTACAACATCCGGCACCTGTTGTATAGAGCTATTGCAGTTTCCCTTTAAATACAATTTACATCCCAAGTGATGCTTAGCTACCATGATTTTCTTGTTTGTCGTCGAGCTTATATGTTTTAAGTTCAAGACAGTTATTTGATAAACAGATTGACGAAGAGAAAACATGAAATAACATAAAACTACTGGGTAATGCTTCCCGGTTTTATCCCCGCAACAACCATCATCTCTATGGTTCCGTAAACTCAAATATAAACTAGGCTACGTTGAACTATTTGTCTGGTAGCCACGCCAATGCAATCGAGGCCTCCGTGGCCACCTCACCAACATGCGTCCTCGCGCCCTCCCTGCGCGACTGTTCAGTGTTACATTTTGTGTACAAAAACCAACTCTCGCGACTTTCGTGCACTCCAGTAAAGAGTAAAAGCAGTAGAAAAACTGTAAAAAATCTGAATTTAGCCATTCCAGGAACTGGATAGGCACACCTGTGCCGTCAAACTAGACTTGCCAACAATACACCCAGCCTGAAGTTAAAGTACAATTGTAACTCACATATATAAACTGCTGCAAATCATTATATTAAATTAGAATTTCAATAACACAAGGTAACAACCTAAACAAAATTAATTAAAAATAGAAAAATTGATAATTTAATTTTAAAACCGGTAAAGGTAAAAACCAAAGATTACCCTTCTGAACTTCTTACCTAAAGATTATAAACCAAATGCTATATCACAACAATTTCAATAAATTACACCAAGTAAAATAACACAATAATAATAAAAATAAAGGAAGTCATAAAGGCCTAAGTGGTGAGTGGACCGCCTCACAACAGTAAAGTATTTTTAACAGATATACTTAACCAAATTTTAACCATGCTTGATTATTGGTAAATATTTTTTATCTACTTAACCTGCAGCATTGGTACATAAAAAATTATATTTCTGTAGTAGTTATTATAATTTTTCCCCTAGATCAAAGTGAAAGTGTAGGGGTCGTTTTTTAGTCAATCATCTTATTTTCAGGTAAATATGATATTTATTTTAATATGGATCTGCAGCTAGGGTTTTGCCTTACACCAATGTGATTTCAGGTTTTATTCTTAAGGGTCTACCTAGATTTTCACTTGTGGGTTTTATGCCAGATGGTACCGTTGTTCTGCATGTTTTCTCAGGAATCTCCAGTTTCTCTACTCATTAATTCCTTTCAATGTTGCTCCATACGTCATAACATCAGTCAGCACTGGAAGCTTTTCTTTTAAACGCTATCTGGGTTTGATTCCCAGTCCAATGATCCTGATTTCGGTTCTCCGTGGTTTTCTGAAATCACTCTAGGTGAACGCTAGTATCGCACTTTACTGCAGATCCTGGACATTAAGGGGACTGCCTACTTATGAGCTGTGATGTGAGCAACGGTAGAGATTTACATATTATTCTACGGTGTATTCTTTGACACTCTCTCTTTTAATGATATTGCTGTCGGCTAAAAAATATGTCTTGCTTTGGGAAGAGGAAAATATAAAATTTTAGGAATAAATTTGTGAAATGGATATTTTCAGGTTTTTTTTATTGTGGAAATTCTTACACATTCATAGTTCTCAGGTTATTCAAAAAATGTCTTATGGGGGGCCCCTGTTAAAATTTGAATTGTTTTAAATAATTTTTGCATTTGTACGAGACTTTGTTTGTTTTATAGGCATATATTGCGACTACTATTTTCTTCAGTAATGAAAACTTTCTAGCTTTCATAGTTTTTGTATGATGACATGTCAAAGTCAAAATTTGCATAAAACGGTTTTATACAAGAAACGAAAACCGACTTACAGAAATAAAAAAAATTCCTACTGAAGAACAGTATCGTGGGCTACGTCTAGACTTAATAAAAAACAATTGAATATTTTTGTAAATTTTTGAATTTGAAATAAATAAATTTCAAATTTGTGTATTTTTTTAAATACAAAAAGTTTCAATGCAGTGTTTTTATATTTGTGCAGTTGTAGCCCAAGACACTGTTCTTCAGTAGGAATTATTTCGTTTCTGTTAGTCAATTGGTTTTTGTTTCTTGTATAAAACCATTTTATCCTAATTGTGGCTTTTACTTGCCATTATACAAAAACTATGAAAGCTAGAATATTTTCATTATTGTGAAAAATAGTCACAATATATGCCTACAAAACAAACAACATGTCGTACAAATATAAAAATTGTTAAAATAATAATAATTTTCTGAACTCCCTCCTTAAGAGATTCCATAGCTATGTGGACATTGCTTAAATGAACAATAATGTCTGTGGTGGCATATACATATATATGTAGGTTTGACAGGTCTGAACCACTCTGAATATAAACTTAACATGTATATCTATCCTGGCTCCCGCTAGTTCTCCTAGGTAGACACGTAACACTATCGCTACGTTAATTATTGAAAAGAAAGCTAGGTTTGAAATAGAGAATGTGTTAACAGTAATTTTAAAATAATATTTGTTTATAGATATTTATTGTTTTGATCTCTGTCATGGTACGTAATTAGAAATAAAGTAATTATTTATTGATTACAATCTCACATTAGTAAATTTATATAACAGTCAACTCACTTAAACTTCAAATAATCTTTTAAATAATGCCTTATGCAACTACTGGCTCTGAATTTCAAAATTATGTCATGAAAATTAGTTACAAGCAAACATTAATCATTAAATGTAGGAAACTACCTCCTATCAAACTTACAACTGTGGAGTTTGACTAAAGAGTAAATACAAAAGACAATACTTACATCTATTCTCAGTGGAATAATTTTGAAGATACGTATTGTATTTCTTACAAACAAAAAGTGTCCCTTGTGAAATTTTTAAACATGTTGTGAAGGAAAGGATTTTTTTTAACTAAAGTAAAATCATCTAACTTTTTATTTGTGAAATACAAATTTTAAAATTGCATTCAAAATAATATGCACATTAAAAAAAGTTTTAACATGTATTGTGTGTATTACACTAATCTTCTAGAAACTTCACATAGAATACTTCATTTTAAAGGAGGTTATCTTTAACATTGTTACATTGAAAAGTATATGGTTAAATTTAATTTTTTTCTCCAATTTAAACTCCTTGGCTACAGGCTTAGTAGTAGGAGACCTTCTACTAAGATCACTACATGTGTGCTCCATTATCTTTCTGTCTTTACTAAAGCAGTTTTGTCTGGAAGATTACTTAAAGGTTGAATGTTCGACAGTTCCTGTGGTGCTGCCGGAAGACAGACAACAGCAGCTGTGCAATTGGAAAGCCTGGCACAAACCTCACGACAGAGCAGAGTTCCTTGTCGTCTCCTGCCCTCAATTTACCACCGAGCTCGCTAGCTCTCGGAGAGTGAGTAACTACTTATTCACTCATCTTCTCCAAAGTTTTTTTTGTGAGACCAAACGGAAATACAGTGTTCCATTTTAAAGTAGTGGTTTTGGAATTCATGATGTTGAACTTACAGGTGTGTAATGTTTTCAGGTAGTACATACAACATTTGATAATAAGTCAAATATTAGTTCTGTATGAGAGTGGAATTTTAGGTGTTTAGAATTCCAGTTCAAAGTGAAATTCCGACAAGAAAACTGAAATGTATAATGCCTTGTGCTAGAGGCAGTTAGGCAAGTGACGAGAGATTCAGTGCACTCCCAGGCCCAGTTTGTACTGCTTATTTTTCAACTACACAAAATTCTAAGCGGAGTCAACACATTACTACAGAAAGTTATACCTGACTGACCTAGTTACAACTCAATATTTATGTTTCTCCAATTCTCTCTCAGGAAATGTACACAAAATGATATGACTGTGTAAGTTTTTGCTGAATTTTTTGAGATTTCTTTACTATTAACGGACTTAATACTATAACTGAAAAGTGTAGAACATTCGGACTAGGATATAACTATGTTCAAGTTCATTGATTTGTTTCCAAGGAAACAGAGCACATGAAAATTCTTCTTTGAAGATTTCCACATAGGTGAAGGATGTCCTGTAAAAGTGTTGCACCCTAGAGTGAGTCATGGTCTGTGAAGAGTGGCCTAACTGCTTGCAGGTACGTCTTCACAGTGCTCGTGTCAAAGGGCAGCAACAACTCGGCACAGGCATCGTGCAAGGTGGTGGTGATCCCGGGCCTCCCTGCAGCCGTGCTCATACAGCCAGACGTACGCCTGACCAGGTTGAACCCAGCGGAAAATGCCACGGTGCACGCAAGCGTGACAGGCGTGCGGGAGTGCTGCCGTCTGTGGTGGAGTGTGTTAGACCAGCCTGGCTTCCAATACTTTGACCTGGCGGGTCTGGTGGGTGTTGGCGACACTGTCTATGTCACGGATGATGAGTTGAAGTCCATGGCCAAGCCTCAGACATCCAGGTAAGATGTACATGCTGCTGCTCGTGCCAGCCGAGTGTATGACTGGCCCAACATTCCAGGAACTAAACTGCAACCTGCTTTGGCAGGGTCTTTAGGGTGGCTTTACACTGCTACACCTTTTTTTTTGTAAAAATCTATGGACGTCAAACTCACGGTAATCTAACATTATTTTCTGGTTAAAACAAGTGTTACTTACTTTTGTTTACTCTTGTTTACAAACTTATTTCATACTCAAACGTCTGCTGGTATCATTCTCTTTTAACAACAGTTTTGCATCACCATTTATTTGTGACTGTATTGTATCCTCCCCCTACCCCTTCCCCACCCTCACTTAAATGGCAGGAAACTATAAATAAATGCATACAGTTTTATTCACGTCTGTATTGTTTTACATTGCTCATTTTTAGAAGTATGGCAACTTTTTATTTTCCAAGAGACATTGTAGCATGAACACTAAATTTATCGTTAGTCTTTAAGGAACAGGTAAATACCAAGTACAGTAAACTCTCGCCAGTCCGTAGTTCGAGAATCCGTGGTACTCAAAAATCCGTGGTTTTCTCAAAGCAATGTCCGTTTTGATTATTGCAACATGCTGCGCCGTGCTGCACTGCACCTAGCTTCTTCGCGTTTGTGCTGCGCTGTGCCGCGCTGCTACAGTAGCAAGCATTAACGGTACTAGTAACAGCAGATGCGGCAAGCCCAAGGTCAACGTGTCTTCCCGGAACACAACAAACCGATAAGACGTGCACGGACACTGCTCACGGTATTTGTTCGTGTTGTCTGTTGTGAGAATGGCTCCGGTAAGAAAAAAGAAGCACGCAACGTTAACACTAAAACAAAAGTTCGAGATTTGCAAGAAATTGGAGCGGAGTGTAAAGGTTTCTGCAATCATGGAAGAGTATGGCATCAGCGAGACAACTGTATACGGCATTAGAAATAATAGCAACAAACTTAAAATGTTTATGTCGAACAGCAAGTCGGAGAAAGGATTTCATGATCGGAAAACACTCCAAACGGCCAAACTGCAGGATTTGGACAGTGCACTGTACAAATGGTATTCGTTAAAACGGTAAAAAAAAAGGTAGTGGAGACGATGATAACATTAGTGACGAAGCAGATGTTACGTGGAGTGCGGCCGCTGCTGCTTGGGACACGCTAATGAAATTTTCAGAAAGCAAAAAAGACTGTTACCCTGTGTCGGACGTAATGCAATGCCATATCCTGTATTCTACCTTCCTTCACAAAAGAAAACAGGACATCAAACAGATATCCTCACTCACGTGGTGGGACTATCGACACAGT
>PNEQ01110617.1:0-15204 GCA_003012365.1 Medauroidea extradentata
CAGCCCGCCGCAGCAGTCCTCTTGTATCGCCAACACTGCTCCGCAGGTAGCCGCCTGCCGCCTCACAGTAGACTTTGACGTCACCAAGATGTCTTCACCAGTCTCTCTCCACAGGCGTAGCACCTTCCTCTAGCACTTCCAATAGCGAACTCCCCAAATGTGCCGATTCTGTGCTTTTATACTAGCCCAGACAGTCGGTCATTCCCCGCATTACAGGGGTCTAAAAATAGATATTTCATCATGTTTCGGATGTGCTAGCAGTCACGTCGGCCGCCCTCGAAGGGTTAAGACGCAGTTGGGACAGGTATCTATGACGTAGGTTCGGCGGTTTTCCCACTATGAGCCACCTGGGCTTTGAGTCATCGGCCAGCCCTCAAGGTGTTACGAAACAGCCGCCGACCACTGGCCTCCAGGAACATGGCACGCAACAGTATGTTTTGAACACGTTAAAACTAAAATTTTGGCTGGTCTACCGGAGCCTACTCTAGTAAAGTTTTTGAGAACTCCTTATAAGAGCTGTAGCATTTACCAGTACATTTTTTTATCTCCTAGTTAATAGAAAAATTTTAATATTTCAGTAAATAACAATCTAAATGGAAGGAACTCGAGCATAAACAACAGTAAACAAGGCAAGTTGTTCAACAACGATAATAAACAATACATGTTGCGAACATAGCGAGAAATTACTATATTGTAAATGTATTTGTATGTGTCGTAGGAAACAAAATTCTGCTACATCACTTCAAATACATATACTAATTTTAAAGAATGGTACAGAATTGAAAAAGTGTTTAATTTTTTAAACTTGCTATATAAAAATGTTTTGCTTTTCTCTGTGCGCTTATGCATGTGCATCCCTGCAAGAGATATAAGTTATCTGCAAGTGACTGAAAATTAATTTAATAAATTATCAACAGTATTTTATATAAATGTTTATTGTCTAATTAAAATTATGATAAAATTTCCATGGAGTTTTTTGTTGTACTCATTGAATAAGTACCATGTTGATTTTATTGCAAGGAACCTATTGTAAATAAATTACATGTTAGTGTTTACAGGTTATATATTGTTTGTTTACCTGAATATGATATTTTGTTCTAAAAATAGGGGGTCGTCATATTTTCGCATGACAAAAAATTGCAATTTTTGAGGTTAATATTTATGCATTCTGTGACTTGGTACTAAAGAGGCCAATGTCATATACTGTATCCTACGACATTGGCCTTTTTAGCACTACGCCACAGATTTATTTATACATGTGAAATAGTCCATGGTTTCTAGAGAAATAGGTATTCTTTACGAAATCACAAGATTGGTAAGTATAAAACAAAAAAAAAATTCAGTCACAACAAAAGTGAGGTAGCTACAACTGTGCTACATGGCTCCAATGTAAACACTGTGATGCAGAGTACATAGGCCTAACCACCAACATTCTTTTAAGACAGAGAATGAATGGCCACAGAGTTGACACAAAGCAAGCTCTAGCTGGACGCAACATCTGCCCACAAGAAAAGCCAGTTGCAGCTCTTGCAGTTTCCCACAGCAAAGACTTCGATTCCTGCTACAGCACCTGAATTGTGAAATCCTTGCCATCTTCCTGCAATAGTTCAGAGCTCAGATGCTGGGAACTGACCCACCAATATATCACAAAATCAAGACTACCTCGAGACCTCAATATCAGATAACTTACTTTTCCTCCCCGCCACCCTACAGGCCCATCAAATTCATTGCACGCCATCACAACCAGACCTACATTACTGCCCCATGTTTGAAATTCCCGCCGTGCTTAGTTCACCTTCCGGCTGCTAGGCTTACAGTTAACAGAGCACACACTGCTGCTGGATTGCAGTGTGCCATGTCTCGCCGCCCGAGGAAGCCAGTTTAATACTGGCGAAACGTCGCGACCGCGCTTCCGTGCAAAAATGTGTGTCGTCCCTTCGTGTGTGTGTACCTATTTACAAGTATCAACTGTAAGTACTTGTACTTCTGTCTGTTATATTAGTACTTTGTTAACCTAGCTGCCTATTTCCCGCTTTCTTACCTTAATATTAATCAGAATTTCTTCTGGTAAATTATGTTCCTCATACTGTATTTAATTCTCGCAGGTTAATTCTCTGTAACTGCGAAAGTACATAATTCACAAAGCAGGTGCTAAAATATTGGCACATGAAATAAATATGCATAAACGTCAGTGCATCAAAATTCATAGCAGGCAGCCTTCTACACATTTTTTGGTAGTTACAGTAGTTTGCTTTGCAAAGTAGAGTGATGGTAAGCAAAAGTCTTGTATTGTTGGGTGTGTTGCATTATTTATTCTCACTTTTGTTCCTTTGCACACACAATCTCACTTAAACGTAGGATGTTGCTCCACAACTCTATGCAGGTTCTTTTCTATGGTACTGACCAGCATGGTCGACGTTCCCATGTTTGTTTTTCTTAGATATTTTTCAATTTGTGGTCACAGTACGTATAAATTAAAACACATGTTAAATGAGTGGCCATGTAAAGGAAATATGTTTCTCGGCATCGCAGCAAACAAATTTTGAGCGCTATACTTACAATGCAAAATTTAAACTAATGGTGGCTAGGCATGCAAAAGTGCATAACAATTGTGCTGCAACTGAAACTATACACAGATAGAGATTACAATTAGAACAGAAAGAATTGTGCACAAGTACTCACAGGATGGTACTCGCAGATAGACACACACACATATAGGACAAACACATTTCTCCGCGGGCGCGCGGTCATAACGTTTCGCAGACTACATCTGTTTTATCAGGTGAGTGGAGGCACACAGATAGAGACTTTGTGATAATAGGTACATTTATTTGACAACGGGTTAAGTTTTTATTATTTTAGGCTTATGTGTATTAAAATTAATTTCAAATTTGGTTTTTGAATTTATTCTGTAGCAGGGTATCTAGTGACCGGGAAAACTGGGAATTGTATGGAAATTTGAACCTCTAGGAAAAATAGAGAATTGTACAAGAATTTTTTTATGTTTCCGGGAATTTAATGAAAACAAAACGTTCCAAACGTATTAAGTCAGATTACATTTTTGGGTCATCATCAGTTATCAACAAATTCAGTTATACCCACACGTGGTGCTAACATTTTCCCCAAAATTACTGTTAGTGCAGCGTTACACGCCTAGCTTTCCAGGTACATGCGATACCCAGAGACAGGCAGCGTGAGAAACTTGGCAATGCTGCGTCTGGTATGGCTCACTAACCAGTGCGTGCTCCAGCGCGCATACATACCGTATATACTCGTGTATAATGCGTCCTCATGTATAGTGCACACCACGATTTTTGCAACAAGTTACAGGGAAATAAATTTTTAGTGCCTTGCTAGCATGTAAAAAAACAAGGCAGGATGAGCCAAGCGAGCAGTGAAACAGCACGAGGGACGCTGTGATGATGGGGTCAAGGTAGGAGGGTGAAAAGGAAAAAATTCACACTGATTAAGAGTATGAAGGCAGAGAGGGTTGTGGCAAGCCAGGAGGGTGGGGTGGCTTGTCTCTCTGCCAATATCGCTTTCTGTCTGCCAGCCCTCGCCTCGCGCGTTTATGCCTGAACAACATTCCCTCTCTCTTGCTCTGCTATGCCAGCTGCTTCCGGCATGTCCCCCCTCCTCCATCCCAGCCATTGAGATACCCTAACCCCTAAAGCCAGCTTTCTTCTGGTGTGTGTATGAGCGCGCGTGGTGACGTCAGGTATCAGAGGACCTTCCGAGGCGATGCGTGTCTATCCACTCTCCAGACCATTTCCACTGCAGGTCAAAATACGCGCAACCCTCTGGTGCGAGAAAACCCACACAAAGTCAAGGTGGGGGAGCGAATAACAGACAATAGCCTTTCCACTGTGCGATTATCCAAGGCCCAGCCTGGCAGATTGGGCGGTGCAGGCGACGTGTTCGTCAGTTTCCGACATGGATTTTTAACCATACCTATGATACAAAACATTAACATAAGCCAGAATCATGCGTGGTGATTTGTTTTAACATAAATATTGAGGGTTGTTTAACATTCACAGCTATACTGGGCCTCGTCTACCACGCGCTTAAAATGCATTGCAATGTGTTTGTAAATACATTTTTTATGAAACTATTCCACATATGCCCAATGTTTCTATGTAGGAAAAGAAAAGACACTCAAAATGATGAATGAAGAGTCATTTCCGAACATGACAATTTGAAAAATCATTTTGGAGCTCCTCAAAATTGCTAAAAACAGCTTAACCTGTTATATCTGAAAAACTACTCACGGGATTCATGTGAAACTACTATAGGAACATGCAATGGACTTAGCTTACAACTTTTCACCAATATAAAGATGAGGTCAGCACCACTGAAAGTGTCAGTCAGGCGAGTGATCTATAATACCAGTGCATGCCGCTTCAGTGTCTTGCGGTAAAGGCAAGATCACACCAGAGGAGCCAGTCAACATCGCCCCTAGCGCCGTGCCTCACACAAACACACGGCCAGTAGGCGGGCCCCCTTAAGTTAACTAAGGATTTATCAGCATACTTCGATGCATAAGATACTTATTTATAGTTTAATTGAATGCAATACGAGTATTTCCAGTGTACTGTACATGAAAATACAATAATGAAACGCTCGTTTGATTTTTATAACTGTAGCTATCACTCATTGAGCATTAAATCTGTAAATTTGGCTAGCACGAACAAAACATCATTTACACAATGCGAAAATAATATTATCCTAAATTACAGAGGCTTAACACACAGGGAAGTTTGGTTTTTTTTTTTTTTTTTTTTTTTTTTTCTTCACAGTTTGAAATAACTAAACAGTATTACATATTTGATGGAATTTTTACGAATTAATTTTTTATGTGGTACTTAACAGCACATGTGAATCCACGCGACAATGGAATCGAGTTTTTTGGGAAACGATAAGCATTACCGGGGTTATTAAATTTTGCAAAGGAACATAATATAACAAACCAATGTATTCACAATAAGAAACCATAATTTCAGCGAATTTCAATAAAATACAGAAGTTATTTAGGAACTGATGTGACGTTGACTTCAACTGCATATTTTCTTTTAAAAGAAGTCAAGGCAATTTATTTTTTGTGAAATAATACAATTGGCATGAATTTGTATTAGACCTGTTTAAATGCCCATTCTTCATTTGTGTTTTGAACATATTTTACGAATCGATAGTAGTTAAAGTATTTTAAAACACTACATTATAAAAATATATTAATTAAGAAATTCTTGCCTTTTTTTTTTTTTCCAACACAATTGTGAGGACGTCAACATTAAACATTGTGCATAAAGTAAATCCACGTGTATTATTCCTTTGAAATGCGGAAGTTTTTATGCTGTAGATGTAGGTGAGGTGAGATAAGGATGGAGTAGCGATGGAATATAATGGGAGTATCCCAAAAAACGTGAAAAGTAACCAGCAATATTCACGACATTTCTCAAACCTGAAGAGTTGCAATATCAACTATTTTGTAATTAATTTGTAAAAATACAGAAATTTTAAATTCAAATAGTTCTTGCATTTATTTTTATAAATTATAGTTCTCTTTCTATTTTTTGCAGTTACGTATACTGAAACTTATTTTTATTAGTGCATCACAAAAATATAAAATGTACAGTATAAAATCTCTAACACTTTGTGGAAGTGTTAGCCTGTCGTATAAAAGAGAAAGTGTGTTAATTGGTTACTGTTTTCAAATAGTTTTTGTGGTAATCGAAATGTTAAAAAAGGATATTTTTAGTGGCAATAATAACTGCAATAAAACATTTTGCTGGAGTATTAATATGTATACCCAAATATGGACTACAGACGAAATATAAATTACTAATTTTAAATAGTTTCACACAACGTATCACAAATGCTTTATCATTGCTCGGTTAAAATGAAAATCTGTACCACTAAAAAAAATTCACCTCCGCACATTGCAATAAGATATAACATTACCAATCCAGCCATTTTTAAAAAGAGAATATGTCTGTTTGCTTATTAATCTTTAACTTTGGCATCTATGAGACTATGGCCGTGTTCGGATTGGCCGTCTAAGGGCCCCTATCTCGATTAAAGCCCTTGAAAAATGCATCGCGGAAGTGACGTCACACATGCCACTGTTCAAATTCACAGCAAGAGCCCGAGCACGCACCAGTGGAAAGCTGGCTTAAGATAACATGCTGTGACAGCAGCAAGCTTGCCTTTTTTTTATCTCTCCTGGTGTGTGTGTGAGGGGGTTGTGAAAGGAAAAAAAAAAAGAATGCCGCTCTTTTTTCTTCTTTCCTTTCCCACGAAAAGATAGCTGGTCACCCCCCTCCCAGAACGACTGTGGGGCCTTTTTTTTCTCTGCTTCCTACTCTTTGACACCCATCAATTTACAGCTTTAACTTCGCCTTCTCACCCACTCCCCACTCCCCCTTCCCCCCACCTCTCAACCGACCACTGACCTTTCTTTCATGTATTTTTTTTCTATTTTCCGTGTATAGTACACACCCCTGAATTTTTATCAGTTGTTTTGGAATAAAAGTCCGTGCTATACATGAGTAAAGAGTAAATACGGTACTTACATGCAGCAACCTGATGCGTGTTATGTCTGGTGCTGTTAGTGATTTCACATTATAGAAACTGTTTCTATTTTAGTCCAGTGTTGGCAGTTTAGTATTATAAACGACTGATGTGTGTGATGGTAGACAGCTAGCTGAGTTGGACGTGGGCTCTATTTACATATTTACAGTAACATAAGTATTGTTTTGATTAATTTACCAAAGCTCAAAGTTTGTGTTCAGAGACTGCAGAACTTATAAAATATCAGGGGATCAAGAACCAAATCCCAAAATAGTAAAAGTAATTTGTGTATACATATTACAATTTTTTATATGGTATTAGCACTGTTATAACTATCTAATTACTCCAGGAAAAGATCTATAAATTTACTTGGCTCGTTTTGATATGTATTCGGTGTTTTCTACTCAATAATTTCCCTCTGCTCCGTTTGGTACATTTTTGTAGGCCTACTGCTTGCCACATTTTTGTTAGATTATAACTGTGTTATGGAGAAGTGATGTTGCTTCTTTTTGTATTTCAAATAGTCTTGGCGTTAAGTTTCCTAGTAAGTGCCTTATGAAGTAGACTTATCCTGAAACTAAATAATTTTCTCACTACGTAACACCTTATTTATAGGTCATTTGGAATAAAGTGAGCACTAAAGATTTAACCTTCGAAAAATATCACTAGCCGTTACTGCATATAAGTCAACATTAATAACAGTAACATTATTGTTTGTATGGTTGGTAGCGAATAACTGCACGTAGTTCCGTGTATTTTCTTATTTGAATACAGCATTAGTGAAACAACATGAAATGCAAATGACCTCTCTGTATTTAATATACTTAAAAATATTTATTTAAGTTCTTACTGACATACCTACTGACTGTATAATTTTATTTAATTAGCGCCAGCACAAAGCGACACAACAGAGTCGATTATCGTTGGCACATGCTGCTAACTCTTCGAGCCACAGAGGTAGTTTAAAATTTCACCGACAGATGGCATCAGAGTTAGGTTTTCGCCGCTTTGCTTGGATTTTGGAAGCAAATTGCATCATTCAGTTTGTTTGTCGGTTGTGTAAAGAATATGGGTTTCTGATTATCACATTCAAGTGACTGTTTATGAATATCATTGCTAAATTATGTGAAGTCAATAGTAATGTAAGTTGTTTTGGTTTATGATCGCCAACCTGAGTATCTGGAAATAGAAACAGCATTTTTTCCCTGTTTCACACATTAAGTAAATACGTCATTTATTGTTTCTCTTTACGTGCGTCGTCGTTCATTGCAGTATGCTGAACGGAACTTGAATTCTTTAGTTGCATGTGTCATGTGTGTTTTTAGTGGCGGTTTTAATTTAAAAGTTCAATTATACTGTGCATGCATTTACGAGATTCGTAACTGTAATAGCGCTGTTAGAGTAGACTCAGAGAAACCGGTGTTATAAGACGTTTACTCGCATGTATTTATAACTAAGATTACTACTGAGTATAGCATATATTCAACACCTCTGCATTTAACGAGTACATATTGTAGCTAAAATTTATCGGAGCAGTGTAACTTAAATGTAAACATTGTACAAGCCTATGTAAATTACAGCACGTGGCAATGTTGATGTTTACATGCAGCGGAAAGATATAAACTGGCAGAAAATAGAAATTAATCAAGGCATTTTTGAGTGCTCACTTTATTCCGGATCACCTATACATGTATAAATGTCCCGTCCATGTGAACATCCCATCCTAATCTGGTAAAATTTACGAAGACGAAAGTAAATGTATATTTATTTACACACAATACTTCTTTAAACCATGTGTGGCACATTTCACTAGTCTTATTTTGTGAGTGTGAGGAGTGATACCTTAGTTGCGTAAACGTAATAAAGTGAAATGCAAGTGGCAATAATAAATGGAAATAAATGCTAGCTACACTTCTTAACTTAATTTGAAAATGATTTGTTGTGCTGCGCAATGTGAAACATGCTGCCAATACCACACACAAAACCTGTCGCTCTGTCCGTTCTTTAGCTGTATTAGACTCGTCAGCCTGATGGGAGCGGAACACGCCAATTATTATATTATACGGTACATCTTGAGTGATGATGTAACTTTGAATCTGGCAAACAAAAAATAAACTACAATACGAACGGAACCAGCATTTTCTTTATAATTATACCCCATATAGTACTCTACATTGTGCATTACACTGCCTCAACGTTAGCATTTTTTGAGCAGTACTGTGTTAAGAAGCGATCACCACAACATTGCAATATAACCTTACTCTTGCCTGCCATCAACAAGTTAATTACAACCAACATGGTACTTATTCAATGAGTACAACAAAAAACTCCATGGCAATTTTATCGTAATTTTAATTATACAATAAACATTTATTTAAAATACGGTTTATAATTTATTAAATTAATTTTCAGTCACTTGCAGATAACCTATATCTTTTATAGTTCTTGTAAATAGTTAAATTTTGCAACTGTGATGACATTATAAATGATTGCTAGGCATAAATACGTAAGTCACAAGAACTTTTTTTATGTCCCCATAGGTCACCGAAAAAGTCACTGAATTTTGTTGGATGGGTTGGGTATGTATATCCTATACGTAAACAAATACTACACAGGAAATGTAAAAAAAAAATAGCTGATTATAGGGACATTTAAATATGTACATTTAGATCAAGTGATTGGGAAACTAACAAACCCAGATGTAAAACCAAAGGGTTTTTTTAACCAGTTGAACCTGTCTTTAACAATGTGTATCTATATCAAGCAACTGATAAGTTCTCAATCCAGATGTATAAGTAAATGGGTATCTAAACTACTGAATTTTGAGGAATAATTGATGTTTTCTTGTACATAGTAATTACTGTATGTTTTTGTGTTGGTAAATATTAGTTACTTTTTAAAATATTTATTTACAAATCACCTTGATATTTCAGACCCTCTACACCCGTTACTATGCTTGTAACACCCATTATAATTCAGTTTAATTTATAAATTGCCTAAAACTTCATCTACAAAGTCTTTAAATCAATGAGTAGCCAATTACTGTACCTTGTATTTCAGTCTTAATGTTTCCAAATTTTTTTGTCATTCAGTTCACAGTGTTTCTTGATTAACCGCTTGGATGTAATGTAAGATGTTAGTTTCCTGTAACATCTATTACCACAGTTTTCCAAATTATTTTGCTGTTAGAAAACTAACAAACTTAAATTTAATACACCAATTCTTTTTTTCTTTTAGCAAATTTGTTGTGTTGAAAAATTATGTTGCCTAATTTATTTAATTTTGTTAACATTAAATTTTTTGTTGCTGATTGTAACACCCGTTACTATAGAATGGATGTGTATTGCTATGTATATTAGTCACAGTTTTTTTTATGTATGTAAAGAAATGTTTTATAGAACTGTATATATTGGTAATGCATTTTCGTAGTTTTTGGGTAATAAATATCTATTAATTAATATGATTGTTTTAGAAAGTCCTGGAGCAAAGAAGCTGTTATCAGACTGGGGTCTGTCTCTTGCCCCAACACCGGTGAACATCAGTGCGAGGGTTTTGCCGGCAGAGAAAATAATTTTTGGCAGAGGTGCTGAAGTTTCTGCGGGAGACACTGCAGAATGGAGTGGGGCTGCAATGAGGAACAATGTTTTGGACTCTGTAAGTATTAGTGATATAATAAGGACCCCTAAAAGCGGCGAATAAAAATTGCCAATTTTGGTCTTTAAAAATGTTAAAAGCTGTTCAAAAAATCTGATGTCAAAACTTTGAAGTGGTGTAAAAATTTGTTCAAAGTGGTGAAAAAAAATGTTAAGCATTTTGTGTGATACTGTTAGTGATTATATTCAACCAGTTTTGATTTTGCATAGTTATCATGAAATGTTATTGTTTACAATGTAGACTATGCCTGGTAGTACTCAAACAATAGTAGAAAAAACACACACACATATATATTTTTTTTTCTAACTATTTATTCTTGTTTTTCCTCAGTTTTGGTATTATAAATTTCCTCCCGTTTATTCAGCCCTTCTAGTAAATGTAGAAATTAAAACTTTTTACTATAAAAAAAAAATTATGGTTCAATTCAGTTCATTTGTCTAGCATACCTACCCAAACAGACCAACTGTTTTGTATTAATTCACTGATGGAATAGCTGAAAATAGTTTTTCCCTACTCTTTGCAACACAATATGACTTAGCTATATATATCTCTATTTACACAAAGTTCTGACATGTGATGTTTTTCGTTTATTTCCATTAAGGAATTCAAAATTACAAACGCAACATGTCCGTAAATGCCAAAACAAAACATTGACATGCAAAGAAGTGTGCGATAAGTCGTAGAGATGTGTATTGCAACTTGGCAGACTTCAAACTTTTGCTGCTGCTACCGTTGCTCAGCCGCCATTTTGTCGATTTAACGAGATTGTAGAACAATGTGACTTTGATCGTGCATGAGTTTATATGCTTCAAATGTAAAATATACAGTAAAACCTCTATTTAACAAAACTCAAGGGACCAAAAAATTACATGTTTGTTGTAAGGGGGTTTGTTAAATAGAGGTTTTGTACAACTGATTTCTACTCGACATAGAATTTCACGTGAACTACAAAACTTTGGTCGACAACTCACAGTATATCCTGGGAATTATAGAAGCAACCAAAAAAAGAAGATAATATTGCTGAGATTGCTATTTATTTTAAAGATTATGAACAACTGAAAATGTCTTGCACACGGAACTTCACGTTAGGTTGCCATGTTTCTAGAATATCAGAGTTACACCAAGTTCTTCACCAGATAACTTCATACATAGCATGTTACAATGACTTTAAATTTGAAATGCCAGCCACTGGATGCTTGCTAATTTTCTACTCACATTTCAAGTACTTCATGCCAAGCCTTCCCTTAAAAAATAAGTCCCGAAGCATTACTTTTTAATGCCCCTAACCTCCAAGTACCAATCTAATTTCCTTGTACAAGACTTAATTTTTACATACTTTAATACGTTTCCTATTATGCCAACAAAGGCAGTGTTGTTTTCTATCTGCCTACGATTTGAAATTATGGCTGATAGTGTAGGCTTGGACGCGAATGTCGAATTCGTTAACTATAGTATCTCACACTATCACTTTGATGAACAACTTTTTAAATTTCAAGTTTTATTATTATTAGCTGCCGCAACATTTCATTCAAACGCATCCACGTTAAAGTTACAACTAACCATGTGCTAAATATTAGACTTCAGAATACCGTCATTAATTCGGCGATAGAAAAGCAAAACAAACAACAGAGGCCTATGTCACAGATGATGTACACTGTTGGGATGCTCACTTTTAACCACAGAAATATGGGATTCGGAGTGGTTATCTCGCCAAAATCATGGTATGGAATTCCACCACCACGGGCGCTGAAGTTGCAACAAAGAGTTAGGCGGCCATTTTATGTCAAGTGCCGCATGCGCACCTTGTGTGTATCCTTAAACTATAGAACTGAAGACGTGTTGTTTATGTTTATTTACAGTTTTTTATTGTATGCATCAAGGTTTTAAACGTACTTTCAGCGCGACGAAAATAAAAAAACAGTTTCTTGTTGAATATAATTATTGACGTGTGATTTTTTTAAAACTGGTCGTTCGTTGTAGAGAGAATTTTACCATTGTGAACAAAGTAAATTTCGATATTTGGAGGTTAAATATGCATTGTTCTTATGGGGGTTTGGCGGGACCAAATCTTTACTTCGTTGTACAGGGTTTTTCGTTAAGTAGAATATTCGTTAATGGAGGTTTTACTGTATTGAGAAATTAATATATCTGCACGAGTGTATCTGTGACCACGATCATGGCACAACATGTATAATGTAAATACTCTTGTCTGTGTTTTTCAGTCTATCCGTCATTTAAACAGTTTAAATTATAAGGGAAAGGTTGACATCTATTAAAATGGCATGCATGACTAATATAATTATAGCAAAACGATAACTAAACAATACCAGAATTATTAAAAAGGGAAGAAAAAAATACATTTCGATGATTGTGCTTCAGTTGATTTTAACAAGGCATCTCGCAAGACGTTTGAATTAACGTGAAATATTGCTTTTAATAGAATTCTCCTGAAATTCACAGAAAACGTATAATTATCGTATTTGCCGGCATATAAGATAACTATTTTTACATATTTTTTGCTTTCAAAAATTGCTACTCGTCTTATATGAAGATGCAAAAATTTTTGGTAATCTAAAAATCATTCGAAAGCTAAGCTGTAATCTGTGGAGTTGTATGTTGTTTCAAGGAATTGCATTTTTTGTCACAAAAGAAAACGAATGCCCCGTTTTTTTAATAAAATTTACGGTACGAAATTTTGATGAGCGTCATTCATTATAAAGGACACTTCCTTGCAGCGAAGCGGCGATTGATGCAGCTGGAGCGCGTGCCGAGATAATTTGTATCGCCAGCCTACAACTCTATGGTGGAGAAAATGAGGATCTTGGTCCGCATGCTTACATCCTTTGTCTCGCAAGCACAAAACTCTCGGGTGGAAAAAATGAGGATCTAGGTACTGTACGACACACTCATGTGTCTACTGTGTAGTGTTAGGCTGGCAGACAACAGCGCACAGGAATGCAATAACCTTGCAAGCAGCTGTTGTAGCCCGATATTGCCATGTAGCGCGCTGCGTGCCTCAGACTGGCGTTGTCAAGTCGCGCACTCGCCGGCCGCCGCAGAGCATTTTCCTGGCTCTTGGGTGCTCGGAGGGCAGTAGTAGTCAATGTTATTAGTTTATTTGTCTACTATTATGTTCATATGACGGTAATAAATGCATTGAAAATATTTAAACTAAATTTTTTATGTTTCTGGTAAAGGAAAAAATATTTTTCTGTCGGGAAATTCCTTCTAAACATTGAAAAAGTGGAAATTATCTTCGTAAAACACATTTGTTTCAGAATGTTTATCAGATATAACCAGATTTGAAAAAGCTACATATAAAAAAATTCAATTGACAATTTTTCTGTAGATTTTAAGAAGAAGAAAGTTCAAGTAGATGGTAAAATTCAGGAAATTAAAATCCAAGGAGATTTATTTGGACGCATGCTGGGTGTCTCAATGGATTTTAATGTAGACATTTATACAACACGACTATGAACGTAATAAAATTATTTTTTATTGGATATCTTAAAAGATCGTAATCGACAAAGCATTCGCACTCGCACCTACAGCGGACTTTCAATGTGTCTGGCAAGATGTAGAAACCATTAAAACTGTCCGGCTATTGAGGTAACATTTTTTTATAGGTCCCCAAGTGACATATATAAAATTTAGCTTTTATACTATAACAATAGTGTTCGTCGTGCATTGTAAACAAACTTTGTTTCTGTAGTTGTGGTGACTTTTACATGTTTGTTTTGGCAACACTGGAATTTATGCTGCAAAACAAAAAAAAAAGTTATACTATCATGGCGGAGTGTAATGGTTTGTAATCTTACGTGCTCGACATTTTTTGGTCCTCCGGCCCGGATATATGTGTACGATGTGCGAAAAATGCGCGAATTGCAAGTCGAGCAATACCGTGCGTACTCCCTAACAGTCATTTACACTTGTGTGTAAAATCGACTAACGGGATCGGCAAGTAAAAAAAAAAAACAAGACGTCTTTGTGACAGGCAGGTATGATTAACGGTAGCAGGCAGTCGCAAACGAGAATTTACGTAAAACTAGACAGTTCGGTTCAGTAAAACACGGAAGAGTGCAGATACGAGAGTATAAAAGTTGTAATCGGAAGAAATACAGTCCACTTCAGAACGGTCAACTACAATCACAATGGCGGCGGCGACACCGGCGTTACAGCTTGTAACATTCAATCTGCTTATGTCGCAAGCCGACAATGCCAGGGAACTGTGCGAAGCGATGGAAGGAGATACGTCAAAAATCGAAGATTTTATGGGCGTGGTTGAAGAGGTTATAAGCAAGAGGAACGATGTTTTAGCTAATTTCTGTGCATTGTGCGCGAATCCCCCAGACGAGAAGATTGATGTGGAAGAAGTGAAACAACAATTCACTTTTTACGAAATTGTGTTTCGAGAGTTAAAGAAAACTTACAATAGATATAAGCAGTCTCAATCAATCCTGTCAGGTCCTGATAGCAGTGAGTGCAGTGCCGCGAGGCATGGGATATCACCAGTTCTGCCAACCTTACCACTACCAGTGTTCTCAGGGAATCGTGCCGAGTGGACGGGGTTCTCAGAATTATTCAATTCAATGGTCGGGCAAACCCCGAGCATTAATAAAGTGCAGAAACTTCACTATTTACTCAGTTGCTTGAAAGGAGAACCACGAGATATGGTAAGTAACATACCAGTTGTTGATAAAAATTACGATGTAGTGTGGGACTTGTTGGAGAAAAGGTATAAGAGTGTACGGCTTACCGCTACCATTCATGTGCAGAGAATCTTACATGTTCTGCCAATAGATAGTAAAAATGATGCATCCTACTCTGCATTCATTTGCACAGTGGAGGAAAACCTGAATGCTCTGAAGGCGTTAGATTTTCCAGTTCACAAGTGGGATTTCCTACTTCTTAATATACTACTAGAGAAACTTGATGCCCCCATGAGACAAGCTTTCGAAATGTCTCAAGACGATGAAATACCAT
>PNEQ01110619.1:0-12246 GCA_003012365.1 Medauroidea extradentata
ACGAACAAAACCATTTTATGTCAGGTCGTATATAAATTGTTTTTACGTCTGGCCGGGGTAATCTGTAACATAGCATTTTGTCCAATGTTACAGATGCGTATAAATTTCAATTTATTTGTCAATGAACCTAGGTATTTACTATTCTATGACCATAGTTACCACGTGCCAGGAAGAATGTAAGTTTTAATTGTCTATGTATAAGGTATTGTGGTTTTGAGACTTTAATGACTTCTACAGCTTTTATATCTATGCTAGGAATATTTTGTTTTGTATCACGGATTACAACCTGATCTGATCATATTGGAGAACAAACCCGGGGTAAGCTACGACGAAAGTATTGATTGGAATGGGTGTTGCGACGTTAAAACAAGAGAAGTAGTTTTGTTGAAGAACGATTGAGAAAATTTTATGGAAAAAAGAACGTTCTCGTCCATGATGCCGAACAGACGTGTAGTCAAGAAGACCTGAGGATTTCTTCGACGAGACGCTAAATTGTTCATACGCGTCGTCAGAAAGGGCTCACTTTACTTCTACGACTAATACCAGGAGAATTCCATTGGAAAATCATACACGATGACAACGCCGAAGAAGGACGTTCCAGGGAATTGTAAAGAAGAACCCGTGGATCAGGCCATTCCATTTTTTAAATATTCAAGACAATATTTCGGAAACTAGTTTCCAAAAAATCTACTTGTAAAAGTACGATTGTTCTACTTTTACTAGTAAAATTTCAGCTCCCAGTAAATTTTGTCGAATTTAGAATCCTATGGCAATCACTTCAACTGACGAACAAATAATAAAATACACACGTCAATCAGTCAGGCAGTATGGTACACGTGTCAATAAAATGTATTGCTGTTTTGCATTCACGAATAAATAATGTTTTCATTGCTTTGAGAATATTGTTCCATTCTCAGAAAGCTTTAATGCTAAGCACGCAATTTCCGAGATTATTCGTGGAAATAATAGTTTAATCCAGTCTTGTTAAGAGCCAACGAATTTTATAACTATACCACACGAAATACACATAATAGCCAATACCAACCACTTACAGTTCCAAAGCCATTAGGAAGAATATAACAATTGTAAGGTTGTTTTCGTATTTTCTATGAACAGACAGTCTCTGCTATTTCTGTGTGACAATGATAAGATATTCTGAGTGACGGCGGAAGTAAGTGATGTAACATGATCTGCATGGAACCTCCTCAGCATCAGGACATAGTTGATAAGGTTTGCTGGCCTACGGTCCTGACAGTTGTAAATATGTGACGTGTTATCTTCGTGTGTCACAGTTGCAGGATCTTGACACAAAGCTTGGAGAGTCTCAGCTACATGTCCAGCAACTGGAGCATCAGGTCAAGCAACTTAATGAAACAGTAAGTGAGCTCAGTTATAATAAAATACTGTTTAGGATACTTCATCTACATTAAAATATGCTAGCCTTGTGGCGTCACATATATACGTTTTATTTACATGAAACAGTGGTTAATTGACGTAAACCAATCCACTAACTCCATTTTTGTCGCATTTTTCTTCCTAGATCACCACTATTAAGTTTGAAATTTCGATCAGATTTTTGCATAATACACGCATATAAAATTTGTTAAATTAAGAGGTTTATTTTAACGGCTGCTACGTCTCCTTTTTTGAAAAGTTACCTTAAAAATCATTATTAACGAATGAGAGCAAAACACTCCTTTGAACATTTCAATAAACATGTAATAAATTTATAAATAATTAAACTGATATTTACACGCCATGTTTTTCTTGTAAAGGCTTTCAGTAATAAATACTGCTAAAATTTTGTGTCGCATCCAAGAATAATGTTGCTATCCAAAACTTTTAACCATAATATTAAAAATATATGGCAATTCACTATAAAGAAACGTTATTTCTCCGTTTGTACTTAAAAAGTCACAGATCTGAATTGAGATAAACAAAAAATATACTTCCCTTTTCAGTGAAATCAAAAGTACTTTTCCCGTGTTGTTATGAGTGTACTTAATTATATCTAGCTTAACCGTGTATTTAGAGAATTGTTCTAAAATAATTTTTTAATGGATGGTTTACACAAGCAACTAATGTAGTGTATATTTATTGCTATTTTAAGAAATTGCCACATGTATCAATTCATTTATTTATATATGTAATTGATCCGGATAAATTAGTTTAAGTTATGTTGCATCTCATGATTTTTATTTGTATTTGAGAAATAGTGTGGTTTATTTGTTACTACAGCCGTATTTATGATTAGAAAGATACACGATTAGTTTTGTTCGAAATACAGACGAAAGTTTGGTTATTACAAAGCAACCACATAAATTAAATAGTTATGAGTAAAATATTCCCTGCATTTTTATACCGTTACAAAACATTTACTATTTAAACTACATTTTAAATATTGAAAATTACAAATTGTAATGATGAATGGAATATTAAAAATTATATTTGAAACTACTATTTGTGTTGTCATAATTTATTGAATTTGAAATTATTCTCCTAAATTACGAATTACAGTTCAGTTATTCTTACATTTACTTCAATGTTTGAATTAGTTTTCAATTCCTCGAAAGTTGTATGTTTATTTAACTTGAAAACTTATGTTGCTTCTGTAAAATTTTAATTTTTTTACACTTTCCAAGGCATCGCAGTTAACACACTACCCAATCAAGTTATTCTCACATTTCAGTAGAAATCATTACTGGAATCTGTTCAAAGGAAACAGGATTTACCCACACATATTGTATAAGTACATATTTTTTAATTATTCAACTACAAAGCATACAGTCAGATTACAACTATGCAAGTCTTACAACTGGCTGTGTTAATGTCTTTAGTTTACGTGGTTACATATATTTAAATTAGCTCTCTTCCTTTGTTTTTATTTTATGCTATAACACAGGAACAGACTCATTCTAATGAATATATCTGACGATATTTTTTTTGTTGTCAGTCGAGAAGTCAGGAAGAAACCAGGAACGAAATATTTGCATTTGTTATTATTTATTTTATTTACAACCTTTTAACTAATTATTTTATCTTCACTTGTATTCACACATATTTTTGCATATTTTCAGGTCAATTTTCAAGAAGTTTGCAGTATCGTAGGGAAGTTTTCTCAAGACGGAAGGAAGATCAGAGAACTGGTAATATAGAAACTTACATCATATTGTAAAGACAAATTTAATTTTGAGGTCACACAGCAACCGTGGTTTAGTGTCCTCGATTGCTGTCGTTAACCAGTTATTATATTAAACACTCTTGAGTTTCATATGCAATCATTAATGTCACAGCATTTCAGGGACTACAATTTATTAAAAATTTTGTTTTGGCGCTTTAAATGTAAAATTCACTATTAATATGGTCACGGACGGCGGAACTAATGGGTCAGAGAGGTCAAATAATTCCCCTTATAATCTGATGTGATGGTCAGTTTATCAATATGGACGCTACATTAGACACAAATTAATTACGTATTGTGATACATATTTTAATTTTTTTCCCCCAATTTTGACTTTAGTCCTTGACTTCCAACGAACATATTCCAACACCTTAGGCATTAATATTTTGTTTATGTGTTCTTTATATTATGTAAACATGCACTTTAGATAAAATTTCATTTTCTTAATAGAAGTAAAATATATGTTCATTCATGCAAATAGGTCGTACCATAAACTGAAGTGACTTTGGCACATTGGTGTGTCTTCATTCAATTCAGTGTATTATTATTATTATTATTGGTCTTATTTGGCGAGTAAATAGACAACTGGAACCGAATGCTTATATTTTTGCATTGATCAATGCATTTAATTTTGATATTTTCCTCAGTAAACATAAAAAATAACGTTTTGATGAAGACCATCGAGTTATCACACTGGGCCAAAATTACCTCGGTTTACAGGGTTACTTGGCTAGTATAAATTCGTATCACTAAATGACAAATTATGCTACATAAAACGGAAAATAGCATTATAAAGTAGTGTAAGAAATTCATAACTGAGCATTTGATAACCGCCACTCTGTAAAAGTGACATAAAATATACATATAGCGATATATAATGTATATAATGTACTTAATAGTTTTAAGGCAAACCAGAGACTAAATTAGAGAAATTGTAGCTATTATTAATTATTTATTGTGTTATGAAAACTTATACACTCTTTTCACCCACCACTTATTCTACAAAATATGTTATATTTATATTTTCAAAATATTCATACAAACTTGACCTTGAGACTGTAACTTGTGTTAGGCATATTTGTCTGCATCTTTGTGGCTGGGAATATGGATTACTGCCGAATACTAAATCCTTGTCCAGTCATCGCAAAAAGGTTGATACATTTAACATGATAATATAATAATATATTAAAAGTGTCAGGTGCACAAGGTTTAAGCGCTGTATATGTTTTGGTTCATGAAAGGTAGATATGTGCTGTGCCATGAAATGTATACGTTTTATTACACGGATTTCCATTGCGCCTAAATGTACGAAACTAATAGCATAGTATTTTTAAAGCATTATCAACACTTTGTTAATGTTAATGTGACAATATACGATTGTGATTGGCCAGTAGAACCCCAATACAATCATGAGTTAAAACATCCAATCATTGCTTATGAAGTAGAGCAGTAGATATGCACATACACCTAATAGTTCAAAAATATTATCGCTACAAATTCAAGGCATTACTTGCGAGTAATTATCGAGATTTTTGCTACCGTTAACCAAAATTTTTTACCGAAAGTATGGTGAAGTGAAGGTCTTTTAGTGTTTATTAAGTACAAGAGATTTAACATTGATAAGAAATAATGATGAGAACATGGAGCAGTTCTAGAATGATTATGGCGAGTTAAAATACAAATTCCGGGGAAATCCACCGGCCAACGTCATCGCCTGACACTATTTCAAATGCGAAAAACCGTGCTGAATCATCCCGGGAACCGGAGCCGGATAGCCTTGCTTTGAGGCGATCACTCTAGCCGCTTTCAAAAAACGTACTCCAATTTACTTAAGTTTATTATGAGGGATCCCCGTTTTCTTTACATTAACATTGTTTTAACCCCCGACACAAAGAGAAGGAACTTATAAGTTTGGCGTGTCTGTGTGTCTATCTGTGTATCTGTGTGTCTGCATGTGGCATTGAGCTACTAAACGAATGGACCAATTTTAATGCACTTACTTTTTTGTTTGAAAATTTACGTGATCAAGATGTTTCGTAGCTACGATTCAAAGAAATCTGTTCAACCGTTTGAATATAATGAGTTCTTTTCTAGTTTTTTACTGTTTATTCCAGGAAGTGTTGCGTAGCAACGATGAACTGAATGCAGCTACATAATAATTGTCGTTATTACATTTTAAACGTTGAATACCAGACATTATGTAGTTACGATAATGTGTTTCGCAATCTTTGCATTTATGCTAAAGCAGATTTGTCATGAGGATTATTAAATTGCTTTCTTTGATTTAGTTCACAAATCCCTGCAAACTTTTTACACGACTTAAGCCCATGTATGCGTTGCTATGGAGTATCATTAGAATGGGAAATACTTTTATCCCTAGTAATTGTTCTTTGACGTAAACTACGTTTCTAAATAGAATTCTTTAGATACATGCAAAAACTTAGTCACGGCATATCTCTCCAACAAACGACGCTGCCTGGGTTGTGGACTTTATTGACAGCGCAGTTCAGCATTTCGAGTAGTTTGAGATAGCAAAAGCTTAAGTCTTTTAGGAGTGTAATCTTCAGGCTGCGTTAATTTGCGCCTTTTGGCTTCATTTTTTTTTTTTTTTTGTTTTTTTTTTTTTTTGTTTTTCTCCCAATCCCCGTGTTAAACACATTCACTGAAGATTACAAAAATTTAATGACAAACTATTCGAACCAACTGAATAGTAATTAAACTCTGCGACCGGAAACTAACACTACAACGGCCTATACACATGCGAACATGGTTTGCCAAACTTGGTTCTTTGAACCATGTTCGGGGGCTAGGCGCTCTACACACGTTGGAGGGGAGTGCCAACAACGGTTCGTCATTGACACAGTTTCACTCTGAAAACGACAGGATGAGCTGTTCTAAAGTGGAGGCTGCCGTGATTGTTTTGGATGAGTATTTATTAAAGAAAACCGCGAAAGAGATCACAGTGGACAAAGGAATGGTTGCGTAAAAGGGAAAGGTGGTCGCACGTGAAATTATTGAAAGAGCTGAGAGAAAATAATGCGAAGGACAATCGAAATTATTTAAAAATGAGTGAGGACGAGTTTAAGTATTTATTGGAACGTGTAACACCCCATATTGCAAAGCAAGATACTCACATGAGAACGTCTATATCAGTTGAACAGCGCCTGATTGCTACACTGAGGTACTTGGCTACAGGACGAAACATTGAAGATTTGAAATTTTGACTTCCCCCGTCCTCTTTTTCAGCTTTGTCTTGTAGGTTCATTGTTGACGCAGATGGGTTGTGCTCCTCGTGATCGGTAATGAACGATAGTATGTCGTAGTACCACAATCGAGGTTTATACACACTATCCTCCGATGCACCGGATTTCATAGATTCCTTCACCTTTCTGTATTCTCTTCTAAAGCTCTGCTTCAGAGTTTCTATTCTCGATTTCAGAAATCTTAAATCGGCACTGGCTTTATTATCGCGCGTAATGAGCAAAAGTGTATTCTTAGCTTCATCGCACATGTTTCTGACCATGTACACGTCACTCTCGACTTTCCATAAACACGGATAATTCCGATAGGCCCTCGATAAAGTCCGACAAAAATGACGGGTTCATAAATTGAGCACTATCAGACATTGTATCAACACGTCTACACACCTCGACGACTTCTCTAGACTACCGAACAACGGTTCGTGCTCTCTACACACAGGCGAACACGGTTCGCCCTGGTGGCGAACAGAACAAATGTATTACAACTCGACGGAAGACGAAGTTCGTCCGCGAACTTGGTTCGATAGTACCCACACACAGGCGAACCACGGGAAACTTGGTTCGTACGAACCATGTTCGGCGAACCATGTTCGCATGTGTATAGGCCGCTTAAGAAATAATCACCTAAACATAAAAGAATTGCTATTATCTTCTAACAAAAAAATGTTTGAAATCAATGCGTACCAATCTCATATTTACAAACAAAATATCTAAGAAAACAAAAAATAAAATTAATAAATAAATTCATATTGAAACTCACAACGTACGTTGTTGCACTACTAAAATATTTAATAAAATTTAGTGTATGCGAGCAATTTAAAAAGAATGAAATTTAAATGAAATTAAAAATTTTAAATAACCTCCGACATAAAAAAACTGTAAAAAGTACAAATATAAAATTTCTCTCTTGGCCTTTTAACTTCATTAAAAGTACCTAATCGTATTTTGATGATGAGCGTCGTCACGTCGAGGGACCGCTAAATAAATTTAAAAAATACAAATAAAAGATAATTAATAATGATAAAAGTATGGGTTATACAACAACTTACTCCATGTAAGCAGCGTTGGCATGTAACAAAACGACAAAATCCTAATGTTTAGTTTTCAGTCTTGATTAATTTACTCTGAAAAATTCGAAAAATAGACATAACCGTGTCTGCATGTTCTGGTCGCCGCATTCTGTGACGCCCCCGCACCTCCTTGCCAAATACCTAGCATCGTACGCGGCTATCAAGCAAACGCCTCTTATACAATTGGAACAATATCGAAACACTACACGAACTAAGTAGACCTTGTAAGATTAATGTACAAAACTAAGTTCATACGTACAATTTGAAACTAGTAGGTATTTTATATTCCTTATTCTTATCTATAAGTAGCAGTCCCCCGCGGCTTTGCTCGCGAGTATTATTCGTAACTGATAATATTTACTTTAATTGAAAAACCTCTTTGTACACAAGATTGGTACTTCAGTCATCAAGTGTTAGAATGTCCAAGCGGCTAGTTGAACTAATTCTGCAGCAGGATAAGTAGCTATAGCTGTCCACGCGTAAAGCAGTCTTAAGTTTGTCCCTGCAACTACCAGTGACTTCGCCTGGGCCTTATTTATAGCCCTGCCTATTTGCCGTTGTGGGTTGATTACAGACACCTACGGTAAGAGGTAAATCGAATGAGAAACATCTGTTTACCCTGTGCACAACCACTGGGGACGGTGCCCTCAATTATATATTTTCAAAATATTCACTTTAACTTATTGACATTACAAAGTTTCAGAGGGTAAAGGTTTCGCGGAAACGTATTTGGTGCCCCAAACCTGAGATTAGTGAGATTATATATCGTCGGTTTACTGCCGAAAGTGACAAAGTCAAAATGAGATAACGTTATAAAAATGCTAGGAATATGTATATGTTGTTCACGAACAATTGCCCAAGTTTAAAGTCTATTCGTCGTTTCGTACTGTTGTGTCACACTATAGTAACATACCACAATTTTGTTAATATCTACAATTTAATACTGTTTTTAAACGAAATAGCATTTATGACTTAATCACTTTTGGCAGTATACTGACGATATGTCAGCTGATATTGTAGAGGAACCTAAGTGGAAAGCGAACTACAATTTTTTTGTGTGTCAGAATTGAACGTTTGCACGCAGATTTTAACGGAATTCGAGCCCAGAACCTCCCGGAATTTAGACCTGAGTGACAAACAACTGCGTCACGTAACGTCGAAATAATTCATGAAAATAAAATTTATTGAAAAAAAAAATCTGTGTCCTGGGCTCATAGAGGTTGTACAACACCACGTTTCGATAGGTTACTGTAGTGAAACTCCTGTATAAGTTGTTTCTCGCTGCTCGTTCCTGCTTTTCGGATCGTCTGCCTTGATTATTGACCAACTATGTTTTATTATTAATAATCACGTTTCTTCTAAAGAAAATTTACATACATATTTTTTTAAATATTTACGTAAGCATCACTCTGACGCGAACAACACCTCAATAACGCTACTGGTTAGATAAATATCGTAGGTTGATGGAAAACAAATTTTGTGCTTTTTCACCCTTTTGGGTGTCAAATTTAGAAATATTTTAAATTTACATCTTAGACATTTGTATAAGTATCCAACTGAAGTGTAAATCACATCGCTAGCCCGTTCAGTCGAATCAAAATCGATCATTCAATAAAAAAACATATCACCCCTGCACAGTATTGAGAAATCGAATTTCGAAAAATCAGAAAACCGTTTTGCGATAATTTCTGTAATCATCATTCTGAAGCAAAAATTAATTGTGTATCTCGACGGGTTCGATAGATATCGAGGATTTATCTAAAACACGTTCAAGGTCTTTTCACCACTTAAGAGAGTAAATTTCGAAAAACCCTTTAATCACGTTTTAGAATACTTTACTGGTATCTCGTGGACGTAAAAAACACAGCATTAGCCCGCTGGGTTCAAGATATATAGACGATTAATTGAAAACGCTTTTCACCACTTTTCACCCCTTTTCACGTTCTTAGGTGGCGAATTTCGAAAATTCCTAAAATTCGTTTTTAGGTATTTGAGTAAGCATCAATCGTAAACAAAAATCACGACTCTATATAAAAACCTATGGAATCGATATGTATCGAATGTGAGTCGAAAACTCATATTACCCCATTTTTAACCAGTTTAGGGTCGAATTCGGAAAATATATTTTAAATGGTACTTGGGATATTTACAAAAGCACCAATTTAAAGCAAAGTGTACTTCGATATCTCGATTGATTCGATAGATATAGAAGGATAATCGAAAACACATTTCACTTATTTTCACCCCTTTAAATAAAGAATTTGGAAACGATTTTGAGTCCTTTCATAGACATTTGTAAAAGAAACTAATTAAAGTTAAAATCACGACGATAGCCAAATGTGTTTCAAAGATAAAGACGATTCATTAAAAACACATTTTGCCCCGTTTTACTGCTTGGGGGTCGAATTTCAAAAAAGCCTAAAACAACTTTTTCGGTATTTACGTAAGCAATATTTTGAAGTGAATATCAACTCTCTATCCCGAAGGGTTCGATAGATATCGATAGTTGATTGGAAACACATTTAAGGTATTTTCAGCCCCTTAAAAGTTGATCTTCGAAAAATCCTTCAATTGGCTAATATGCATTTTTACGAGTGTCCCATTAAAGTAAAAATCACCATGATTGGCCGTCGGGTTCGAGCTCTATCGACGTTTCTTCGGAAACACATTTCACCCCTTTTCACCCCCTTAGAGGTCGAATTTCAAAAAATCCCTTCATAGTGCTCGCTTACGACCTGAGGGGAACCCCCACAAAAAATTTCACGATTCTAGGTCCAGTGGTTTGGGCTGCAGTTTGATATGTCAGTCAGTCAGTCAATCAGTCAGCTTTCATTTTTATATATAGAGATTACACTTTTTCACATAGCGATCCCCTGGCTTGATGAACAAAATATAAATATTAATAGGTAATTTTTAATGAAGTCTAAAGGCCAAGAGAGACTTTTTTTTTTACTTTTTAGAGTTTTTTTTATGCCGGGGGTAAATTAAAATATTTAATTTTACTTTTATAAGACCGATGTTACAACAAGTTTGTTTTACTCCAACATTAAACTTAACAGGTCCTTAGGGAAAGATGAGGCTCTGATCAAAATATCTGCATATATATATATATTTTTTTTATACATATACATATATATATATATATATATATATTATACATATATAAATTACAACACTGACAGTAACGAAAAACTAACTAAATGCTTCTACACTGAAATAACTGTATTGTTGATCTAATCTTATTTATATTGAACCAGGGACAGCAACCTAGCACGGTTGTCGGTACTATTTTAATTGAATTATTCCTGCAACAATCTGTTCTGTAGAAGGAATATACATTTTTGCTCTTTCTGCACAACATGTTGTTCCTTCAACACAACAGATTGTTGTGGGATCCCTCTAAATACAACTGACAACCGAACTGAACTGATGTCACTATTTTAGCAGAATTATGGTAGCTACAACAATACTTTCCTTTCAGTGTGGACTTCAAAAATTTATATATTGTTTCGTTTGAACTACAAATTGCGCGAACTAAATTTGTTAATAAGGGGTTATGTATATGACATAGACCATTATAAACATATATACGAAATATTATATTCTTAGTGCCGTTTGTACACAATACAATTTTTTATCTCGCCTTTTCCATTCGTATTTAAACGCAGTGAAACTCTAGAATTAATGTTGGTACGAAAATGGCACCATCTCTTTTTACGGTTATAAACACTGACATTAAATACTTATACATAAGAAAATAAGTGTCAAAAAGCTTTGCAATAATTATTTACTCGTCATTGATAAAAACAGTGACACCAAACAATAACATTTTGTTAAAAAGGCTAATTGAGACTACAATAAGTTTCGTCTCCACACAACTCACCTAAGCTTTTTTTTTTTTTTTTTTTTTTTTTTTTTAGACAAAGTGCACTAAGTGTCATTTAAAGGCAGGTGAACACCCGTACTGTTAAATTTTCCATAGACGAATAACATACTTTCCATCGAAACGACTTAAGCTTTCTTATTAAGCTATATCACTCTTATTAAAATTTACAAATATTTTTAGACTTATTTGCCAATTATTTATTTTTATAAGTATTACCATGTACGGTGCGGAAAATATACCTACTAATCCTTTAACTCTTTCTCTGCGGAATAATACATTTTATTTATTACAATGTAGCGTAAATTTTTTCAATCAAAACTTATAAATAGTTTATTTTTTGTTAATTTCAAGTGAGAAAACCATGCACATAGTGTAAGACTAAAATAAAATGTCGCTGTTTAGCAATATTTTATGTATTATACTATAGTGAGTGACGCACCGAAAGAGTTAAGATAATAATTATTATATTACGACAAAATTACATGTCTGACGTTCAGAGATAACATAAAACTACAGATGGAGCATTAGCACTAAGCATATATCTAGGTGAAGCCCACTTTGTTTATTCAGCTAGCAATATGGCGGAGTGTACTCAGTTGTTCTTATATGCGTTTTAAAGAATGAGGTTATGATTGGTCAACCCCATGGAAGTATTAGTCTATGGAGTGGCATCAGCCGTACATTTCAATGGTAATCGTGTGAAGCCGATAATTTTAGAACATTTTCGAACTGCGCATGCGCAGGACGTTATTTTTCATGAGTCGCCATATTTTGGGTGGCAAAACAATAGCAGAAAGCAATGTAATTATGTAACTTTTTACAAAAATTCGCGCAAATTCTCTATTTGAA
>PNEQ01110625.1:0-55063 GCA_003012365.1 Medauroidea extradentata
CAAAATTTAAATGTTGCAGTATGTTTACTAATTTTTGAGTTTTTCATCATATTGCTTTCGTTGGCATTCTTTTCTGTGTGTTCTAAAATCCTAGGATAACTCCTCCCCCTACAGCCCTTGAGCAAACATTTCTGTTATCAAAATATACACTAAAGGAAAGTAGGCTGATTAGTTCTGTATAGATCTACTTGTTATATATAGAGATGTTACAAAAAGGTACGGCCAAACTTTCAGGAAACATTCCACACACACAAAGAAAGAAAATATATGATATGGACATATTTCCGGAAACGGGCAATGTCCATGGTAGAGCCTCTTCCATTAACTCTCGTTACGTGTCATCGTAAAAAACATTTCTTACAGACACTGTTCAAATTTTCTAATGGAATGTTTCGTTAGAATGTACGTTACTTCCTTGGATCACTGCCAGGTGGGTGACGTGACGGAAGGTAATCGTGACTGCATTGTGTCTCTTCAACTCACATGAAATGATGGATTGGGAGCACACAGAAACAGCCAACTCCGAATTTGTAAACATTTCACTGCCTGCAAAACACGTACGTGATGAACACTGAGTGAGTGATGCAGTGTGCTTAATGCTACGACTGTACAACAATTTGGGCTTGTCAACACAAGCAGTGCAGTCCAGGGAGCCAATACTTGAAATGATGCGAGATTATTTCATTGCGAATTTGCTCGGAATTTCGTAATGGATTCCATTTTGCTATTCTTGAGTGAAAATAACTTCGAAATGAAATTATTCCATGCGGAAAAATCTCACATGCTCTTGGGGTCGTGAGATGCGATTCCGCAACGCCTTTTAAAGATTCTCCAGCCACGTACTCGCTCCTGAAAAATACTCTAAAAATCCGAATTTGCACTATTTGGTCACGAACAAATATTTTAATCATAAGTAGTTTGCACGCTTATAACTTTCTTAAATGCCATTCCTAAGTATCGTATTTCATGCAGATTGAGCATTTTTTTTAATGAGCCTCTGTGTATCGAGGCTCTGCTATCCTCTTGGTGGCCACATATATCGTTATTTTAACAACTTAAGATTGACATTTTTTTTAGGAAAAGGCATTTTTTGAGATTGATGGTTGCGACACTTTCTGAAGGACGCCACCAACTTAATATTTTAACTTCTTAGCCTAGAGCATGGTCGAGATCTACATGTGTTATTACAATAGGTAGTGTCAGTACCAGTCCAACATTCGTGTATGTCTCCACTGTTTTTGTTCATTTCGGCATGGCTTATTTACAGTAGGACCTTTAGGTTGGTTTTTCTAGACATGGATATTTTTTACAAAACAACATAATAATTACCAGAAGCACTGAAAGACACCTATTCATAATTTCCCCCCTCCCCTTCATAACACTGGTAGCAATACTTCGCTGTTGACAATGCAAAAACTGGCTACTGTTTGAAAGCGGTATGTTGAAATGTGACTGTGCCTCGTATAATAATATGAAACATGTAAATCCCTACCACTGCTATCGTAAAGGCTTCGGTGTAGGCAGGGCTGTGAAGTTCCTCACAATTCACAACAGCGTGCAACAAGGAATGTTATAGCGAGAAGCGATCATCCCGCCAACAAGGGCTGACATAAAACGATTGGCACGGCGCCGACATCCGATAGCTTTACTCTCGGACCCGCCGAAACACGTTTCCGGCCGCTTACTTTTACGAGCTTGGCGGCCGGCGCCGAGGAGGGCTTTTTTCAGAAGCGGTGGGTGGTCGCAAGGCAGGCGAGGCAGGAGGGAGTAGAGGGTTGGGCGCACAGCAAGCTCTTCAGGCCTGGTGTTGCTGCAGTCGTTAATGGGGTGGTTAGCCTGCTAGCCTGGCGGGGAGGAGGGTGGTGGCGTCTGGACGCCCAGCTGGTGCAAGGCGGCGTGGTTGTTAGGGGGAGGGATGTTACTGTGCCATTACTGGCCGCTAATGTGCATGCCGCGGAGGTTCTAATCCAGGTCACGGTCAACACTGCCATGTCTAATGGCCTCCTCTAACCCTCCATTACTAGCTCATCAGCTGTCAGCCTCGTTCAACTACAGGCCTGTCCGCGTCACGCGCAGCAAATTATATACTTTCATTACATAAATATTTCAATGGATGTCACGAAGAAATCATTTTCGCCACTTCACCGGTTCTGTAGAGATGCCATTGACTCTAAATGGGCCATACACAATCGCGCAATTTTTTGAAACTATCTATTCATGGCAAAGTTAATTTTTGTTACAATTTTTAATTTGTACCTTAAAGTTATGGTTTTACCTCTACGCCATTCGTTGGTCTAAATTTTGACATGTGACTAATATTGAACTCTGTATTTACATTACCCTCCCCTCAGATGGGTGTTTTAATACAATTCCAGCATTTATTGACTGAGTTCCATTTAGTGTTTTGGTGTTAAGAACAGCTTATCCTCTTTTATTGCTAGAGACACTGGTAAATCGAGGGAAAAGTTGATTGTTTGCTATGCTCCAACATGCTATGTATAACACTGAAGGTTTGCACCTATGTTGGCTACCGTTTATATGAAGAACTGTGTCCCTCTTTAACAGACCCAATTAGAATTGTACAGTTTTAACACTGAACATGGGTGATTTGCCAGAAAACTGTTCACACAAGTCACAATTGAGATACTACAGCTTATTGGAGACTATGTTAAATTTTCGCGATTTTCCAGTGTCTTTAACCATTGCTGAAAGTTTCGTTTGTCGGTTTTGTAAATGCGCACTGACACTTGTTTGTAGTTAGTGTTTTATAACTAGAGACCGGAAAAATTAGAGGGTTCACTGACAAGCCGAGGGCCAATTGCAAAACTAACACGAACTTATAATAGTTGGAAATATAGCTTGTTCACAAAAGAAAATGGTAATTTAGCAGGTCTGTATTTATAACATTTTAAGAGACCATTGTACCTGAAGCTATTAACCATATTTGAGGTATGGAAACTGGAAACGGTAAGGGAAATTCTAGCAGGCTAGTCAACAATCGCATCACCTCACTTAGTAGAACACTAATTTGGCATGCAGTCTACTTCTAGAAACTTTTTTTATTTATTTTTGGTACATAAGGCATAAAGAGCAATTACTTACTCTATCGTTCTGTTTTTACTAATCGGATTGCCATTTAATTATTCAGTTTCAACACCCCTAGAAGACGGTTTTTTCATTACTAAAAGCATTAAAACCTTGGTTCTATTATGTGGGCTGTATTTGTAAAACGATACGCAAAAGTCTGAAGTATATCTTCCTTTAATTTGGCTTAGTTTAATTTACAATCTTAATTTTTTATCATTCGCGATTTAAGAACCGAAAATGTATTGGTTCGAAAGCATAACACATAGCGAATGTATTTATATTACCAAATTTATTAAACTAATAACAATCAAGTTTGCCTATTAGATAAGTTGTCTGATACTTTTTCGTAAAGGTTGGATACATTTTAGGCATATTTTGCTGCAATGATATATTTTGTATTGCCGTTTGGCAGAAATTGTATTGGAATTATAACCTCATTGTACAAATCATTAACCAGAATCAACTATCATTTGACACTTTCAGAATTTACTATACGCATATGTTTACATACACCTGTCAAAGGATTCAATGTAATTTTGACTCAGCACTCCATACAGTACAATTGAAATTTTATAGCTTCTCTTTAGAAACGTGCAAAAAGATAAGTTACGTGTTTCAATTTATTGCAACCATTGTGACCAGTAAATCCAAATAAATATTACTTGAAGGACAAAACATAGTATTGTGTACCAACATTTGTGTCACTAGCAAATAGAAGTTCAGTTTTCGCTGTCCGTGACAGTATTGGCTTTCGTTTTCGATTTTATTTAGAAGTAAATCGAACATAAGAATTTCTCGAACGAAACAATAAACTGGCTTTATATAAACAGTAGACTGTAACAAATTGTTAAAATTTATATGGATTTATGCATCCTGTGAACTCCAATCCTTGCCAAGTTACATTTGATCTAACACTGGAAACTTCTTTACAGTCATTCGTTGAGACTTTGTGCCATGTGCTTTCTTGTGTAACATGGCTTGTCACCTTTTATTACGGCATGTGTTAAGTGATCAATTTGTTCATTAAAGAAAAACATCGATATTGAAGAAATAGTCATCCCTCATTTGAAATTGAATTAGGATGGTGATAGAAAATTGTTCTGAATGGTAGAAAGTCTCACCCAATGACTGTACGACTGAAGCCTAATTTGGTAGTGTGGGGGGAGGGTGTGTGGGGAATATCTGGCAGAATGTCTGGGAGGTAGACTAAGAAACTTGTAAAATTATAAATGTATCGCGAACCATCTTCCGTCTCAGATTTCTGGAGGATTCCCCCGGCCTAGCTTGTCATCGCGTGGTTGTAATCCTATTTTGTCAGCTCGGAGACAAAGTCTTCGTGATGGTAGGGGTGACTCAGTTGGCCGCGAAGAGCTCGGCGTGAAATGTTTCACTGCTCCCAGAAGTCTTCGTCCCTCCCGCTTCTCACACCAGATCCTACCACCGCCGCGCGCCTCACGTTAACCGGATGAAGCCCTTCTTCGCGACTTACGCCCCTCCCCTCGTCGTCCCCTACAACATCCTTCCTTCAGGACCTTTAATCCACTCGGCGTCGGGCGCCCCAGACGCAAGGCTGCCCCAGGCCCGCACACTCCGGGGAAATCATTGACGAGGTCCTTATTACGTCGGAGGTCGCGGCGCCGCGAGCTGGGGGCAGGTCTTCGTCCGCAGACCCGCTCCTAGTGGAGTCTAGCGTCAGCTTCGTAGCTCGTTCCTTCCTGTCCTAGCTGCTTAAAACAAGGCAAGATTATGCTGCAATACACATCGTGGACAGAACTGCTGCACTTTGATTAGCTCATACTCGGCTTCTCAACTCAGCTTCGACGTCTGACCACGGAGAATTCTGCTCTAGTAGATAAAACTTTCCTCAAGACCTAATCCACGTGTTTGCATCATGTCGGCTTTGGAATAGCATTTTATGAACCTTACAAGTTGGTTAACCAGTTTAAGGTTCTCAAGGTAAGTTATAGTCACAAAGATGAGTGTTTATATTTTCACCACTTGCAGTTAAACACATTGCGGCTACTGTCATTAAAAATAATTCTTCAGGGAAAACTGTCTTCCCATTATGTCTCTTTCAGCTTTGTTGTTAAGTGAGACACAGTAACGGAATTCCAAACGTTGCTTGTTAATAAACTGATGTTTTGGTTCTTGTGCGACATTGGTAGCGAATGTTTCTCTGTTACATAACATTAGTAACTACGATAAAAGAGAAAAAACTAGATACCCACCAAGGTAGCCTGATATTATAGTACCTATTCCACGAATTATTCAAATAATTACTAAATATAAATAAATTCGTGTATAGTGGAAACCAAAAAACGAAAAAGGAAAGTCATACAGACCTGCTGGAGCTTCTCATTTATTTCGAGCCAGAAGACAAGAATACATACCATATCCTGAATCGTCACACCTGTTGTCGTCGAAGTGAGCCTACTGTGATCGTGTTATATACGTTGTGATTTCTTGTGTACAACCATTTATGTCGCCGTGTTCATTTGTCTTGTCCTCGTTGTCTTTTCCATCATTGTCGCAATTTTTATGCATTTCGTTTGGTCCTTGTTTGTTTTAACTTCCTTCTTTTTATTTTTATTTTTTTGTTTTCGTTATGTACCCAATATATTCCTATGTCGAATTTTGTCATCAGCAAATGTGTCTCGTAGCAGCATCTGTGATGCACGAGGGAAGTGACGAGCCTCCATCCAACGCCAACTGTTGTAAGGTTCTCAAAGCTTGATATGGAGACGATGCTAAGCCATAAGTAACTGTTTTTAATTGACAAACGTGTACATCTTCTTCTGGAGTTGGTCGCCACAAGATGCACTGATAATTGCGGTCTTCAGGATGGACTGTTATTTGCCTGTACATCTTGCAAATGTCTGCCGTGAACACGATGGGTGTCATTCGAAAGTTTAGGATGATATCACTGATATCCTTCTGAAGTTTCTGTCCAGTAAGCAGCAGGTAATTTAATGCGGTACCAGTAGTGCGTGTGTATAATTCATCGAAGACACGCGATCCTTGGTGGTGGAGCTAGTGTCTTCATGTAGAGCATGATGGGAAATCATATAGGCTATGTCAGAGCTCACTACTCGACTAGGTCGAGGCACGCACCTTTGATCATAAAAAACCTGAACACTTGTCAAACGCAACATGTGGCCTAATTATTCATATTATTTGAGGAACATCCTATATTATTCTGCTAGGTCTGGTAACTTCCTCAAATTATTTTCAAGGTGCTTAAATCTTGACCGTGCAAATGGAAATTAATCACCAACAGTCTGCAACTCTTGCTTAAAATTCAGCCGAAGCATGTGTCTCCCATCTGCATTGCGTACTTGAGTTGACTGGAAATGATCTACACATGTTTTGTCTTGACCAGAGATCACAGGGGTTGCTGTTACCTCCTCAATCTCCCAAAACCTTTGTAGTTGCGTATCCAGAGTTGTAGACCTGATTAATAATGATTCAGTTGGGTTATTTACAAGTGCTTCACATTTTGTCTTGCCAGTCACAACCCAGCCAAACAATGAATGAAATGCATTAGGCTCACCCGATATTTTAGGACCTGTCATCACCTCGCTTACATTGTCTGCTGAAAGGAGCATGTCTATGGATCCAGGTTTATCAAATTATGGATCTGTGAACTTTAAGTCTTTAAGGAGTTTCACTGAGCTCGACAAAATTCTTTAACATGGCATGGAATGAGTGATATCGTGTAAAACTGTAGCTTTAGTTTCAAAATGAATGCCTTTGGTACCAACAGGTTTGATGAAGCAGCATGCAGTTCCTCTGGCTCCTGGTACAGGAGTTTGGCAGACACTAGCAATGGGTAGTCCCTCACAGTGGCGTTTCAGACCTAAATGTTGCACATAGTTCTCAGTGATAAATGACGTCTAGGATGCAACATCTAATAATGCTCGTACAACCTGGAACTGTCCAGTACTATCTCTTACCTGAACCAGTGCAGTAGCCAATATAATGGTGGTTGCTGTTGACAGTAATTAGACAAATGTAGTGAATTCAGCTCATTAGCAGAGGATTCCTGTGACGAATCCTTATTTGGTGGAGTCTAAGAATCTCGTAGGTGATATGACTGATTTTCACGGTTAAGGTGCAGTTGATGAAAGATATTTCTTATGGCACTGCAGGCATGAGAATTTTGACATACATTTCATAGCACTGTGATAAGGTTTTATACGATTAAAGCACAGGGACTGATTCTTCACAAAGTCAATTCTATCTACATCACATTTTAACTCACACTTGTGCAATAAATGATTTTCCTTGCATAGAGCGCAACATGCAGCTTGTTCCAATGCCACGAGTGTAGTGTTGTTACGATTATTTGCTTGTCTAGAACTGTGTTTCATATTTGAACTCATGGGCTTACTATAACATCTACTTACAGTATTTAAGGACACACCCTGACTGCTAACCAACTGGGCATTTTCACATGCCACAGCATTACGCTCCAGGAACACTAACAGAACTTCACAAGTTGGCAAATCATCTTCAAGTGTCATTTCAAAGTCTTGGTGCAGAGAAGGGTCTAGTTCTTCCAAAAAAATAATTAAGCAAAAGAAAACTCTATTCAGATACTGGAAAATTGTCAGCTTTCAGGGCATTTAAATTTTCCCTCACGACACTAACAAAACGAAACAGTGAAACTGTTGATTTGGATGTTACGGGTAGCAGATGCAATATTCTTTGCACATTAATAGTTGTTGTAATGCGTCTGTTTTTATATCTTTTCTAAAGCAGAGCCCAAATTACATTGTAATTTTCGTTGATAAGTAGAAGATTATTTACTAGTTCCTTAGGCTCATCAGCCAAGCAAGCTAAGAGATAGCGCAACTTTTTCACGTTGCACAATTACGTATCTTGATGCACAATGGATTTAAAAAGTTCTGAAAACGAAGACCATTCGGCCCTGTTGCCTGAGAAGATAGGTAGTGGAAGTAGTGGCAATACCGCTCGTGGATCAGTTGGACGAGACGGTGATTCAAACATCTGTACCGTACATCTGTTATGAACAATTCGAGGTCGCTGGAAATGTTTTTCAAACGCCGCAATAGAATCCTGAAGCTCTTGAACGGAGCTTTACTCGGCCTTTGGCGGAACCGCACGCAACGCAAAATAGTTTGCGAGAAATTCCTCCCGTTTCTCAGACACTTCCTGAAATGCAAACACGAACTTCTGTAATTTTTCCATGTTATTTGCCGCTTCGTCCAGAAGTGATCTGGTTTCATTAATTTTTTATACTACACAATCAAATATTATTAGCTGTACGGCCGTCCTCGCTGCTGCCATGGCGTACAAAACAAGTGAGAACCGTAACCAAAAATATGTTCAAAATACGTTACCACGTCACGGAAATAAACTTAATGCCGGTTTCTGATAATTAAATCCGGCTCGGAGAGCCAAAAAAATGTTCACACACACAAAATTAGTAACTTATTTATGTTTTGAACTCCGTGTTCTCTTGTTTATTTACTTAACACACAGATTAAAAAACCTCAACCGCCCGCCATTTTGACTCTTACTCTAAAGGTTTTCAGTCCCATGATTCATATAGCAAAACAAATTAAAAAAACAACCTACAAATCACATGCAATAGCGGCCCAACTCCCGTTAGAAAGCTTTAACACCAATGTCAAAATTGTTTGTATGATTCTTGACAATAGCAATTTCTGGTTTCCTTGGTGGGTTTCTTTTTTTTTTTTTAAGGTCATTTTCTTGTTAATAGTGTTCTTATGTAAATGTGGTTTTAATGCAACTCAGCATATACACTACCAATTACGTGTATCCAGCAAAGCATGCCAGTTAGCTTACATTACTTGTTAAGGTATGTGACAGAAGAAAAAGTGCGAAATGATTGAGCTAAAAACATAATAAAAATGACAGGTATCGAATAAAATATTTAATAATTTATTTTAATGAGGTTGAAATTAAAATTTGTATTTATTTCGCCATCTTCAATTAGTTTTTATATAAGAGAATCCTGTTTTATTATACTGAACTAGAATTAAGTTATTTTCTTATAATGGAGAAATTATGTTAAAATAAATAGTATTTATATTGTACATATAAGAGATTAGAAATGCTCTAATATTTAATAGTTATTGTTGTACGGTGACAGTGTAATACAGAACGTCCCGTTAGTTTTTCAATATTTGTCAAGCATTGTAATAGCGTAAATTTTTCAGTTGTGTTCACGTATTAGAGTTATTTGAACACAACCGACCTTAATTTTCGAGGCATACGTGTTAAGAAGGAAGCATTATTCATCCATTTAACATTAATTATACGCGTCGATGATTTTTTTTTTTTGTAAATTTTACTTTACCGAAGTGTAGGAGGGTTACGGAAATGTGTATGACAGTTTTTCCTATACAATAATGCTAAGAGCTCCAATATATATATATATATATATATATATATATATATATATATATATATATATATATTTATTTATTTATTTATTTATGTCGGAAGTCATTTTCCATCAGATTTTTTGTGGGAAAACTAATTTTATTTATTGAATTTTAATTTATTATTTGTGACGTTTAAGTTTGGGTTTATAAGAATGTTCAGGCAACTAAGCATTGTAAACCATAAAGTAAATTATTTTTTTACTCTTTTTGAAGTAGCCTCTTGTCTGAAACATTACGTGCGTTTGTGAAATTACTGTCACAGAAGACGATATATATATATATATATATATATATATATATATATATATATACACACACACATTTTTTTTCTCTCGTTGGCCGCCTTCAGCGCGAGTGTTTAGAATTTGACATTTTTCCATGCGAAAGCTTCCACATATACGACCTCGTACATCAACCATACGTTAGTATTTTCATCAAATCTTCACATAAAAAAATACTTATTAGTCACTGCAAAATATTTTGTTAAAATGGACCTTACCAAATTTTTTTGTAGTGGTTACAAAAATTTTTTGTAGTCACTGCAAAACTTTATTGGGAACAGGAAAATTTTTTTGTGGTCACTACAAAAAAATTTGGTAAGGTCCATTTTAACAAAATGTTTTGCAGTGACTAATAAGTATTTTTTTCGGTGTTAAAAAAAATGTAGAAGTAGTGATTACCATCAGATTGTTCATGAGTATGTCCCGGTAGTTTTTGTGAAAAGGTTTTTGCACCACTTCGTTTCAGTGCCTTTCGTGCGCACCTGTATGTCTGTTTTGTGGTCAATGATTGGATGCCTCAACACCCAGCATGTGAAGGTTAAACACGCAAATCACAGACGTGTTGTGTCACTGTTATCCATGTACTGATTGGCACAGTCAAATGAATAATATCTGCACAAAAACACTCTGCCAATAATCATGAAGTTCAGCTGCAGGTGTGCACATAAGACACTGAAACAAAGTGAGCAAAAATCTTTTCGCGAAAACGTCCGGGCCCTATTCATGAGGTGACAATTTATATACCTATGATGGTAACAGACTAAAAATTGGAACGAAGCTCCATTCATTCAACTATCACGCAGACTGCTGCTGGAAACTGTGTTAATTTAGATTTACCACGTACAACCTCCCAGGCCATTTGTCACAAGCATGGCAATGAGAGTGGCATTAGGTTAACATGTGTGCCCTAATAACTGACCCTATATATCACTAATAGCGCAGTTAATTAATTATTTTAATCCAGTCAGCTGACATGGTCTGGGAGTGACTTAACGGATCACACGAACATAATGCTGAAGCTAATACTACATTCGCAAACTGGAATTTAGAATCACAAAAAATATTGTTCTCGGTACTGTCACGATTGTAACTGAAGCTACACAAGTGATCAATATGCAAAGTGCTTATTCAGAATTTAATGGTATGTCCACATGGCTGCTTATGATACGTGTTAAAAAAATTCGCGTAACTATCGAGGCTGTTTTTAGCAAAATTACTGAAAAGCATTATAAAGTAACTTACTTGTTTTAACCAGCACATTCTAAAATTTGTAGTAAACTGAAATAAGATTGTCTGACCCATTTTTTTATCTTTTGTAATACGGTAGTTTAAATTTAAATAATTTACCAAAATTAACATTTTTTACATACTGGCTGATTAACACACATTTTCATTAGACCTAATGTATCTGTTTTTTGTTTGGTCGATTTCGAGAAATAATATTGGTTGGTGAAAGATCCTTATTAGTGCATAGTCGCAAAATTGGTTGTACGCGTTACGTACAATATTTCTTTTCAAACAAAACCGTTTGGATATAGATCCATTCACATAACATTTGAACAAAGTTCATGTTATAATTCTTATGTACCTCATAACCAAAAAGCGTTATAATACTTTAACATGCTACTTATGTTACTAAATGAATAATTTTACTGAAGCTTTTCATTTTGTAAACTAGTAGTTTGCCATGGCTTTACATTATCGACTGCACACGGCAAAACATTTCAGCCCACTTTCCGAAGGAAAAAGTATAGGCTTATGAGATCACCTTTCTCTCTCTGTGTGTGTGTGTGTGTCGTGATGGCGGTGGGGCCGAGGTGTATGGCAAAAAGGAAGTACTCTGCGTGGGGAGTTCGGCGTGTTTGCGAACAGTAATGGGGTTTTGGGGTCGGCCCCTAGGCCTAGTAACAACGTCCCCCATTCTTATGGAAAACTCCGGTAAATGTTTGGTACAGAAGATGCGAGTCGTCAACTGCGCCCTATCCAGCCTTCCCTCCACCCTTGCCACAACACAACTTGTAATGGGGTGTGGTGGGAATATGCAGACTCTCGCACTCAAGTCCACCTCCACCTCCTCGTGGTCAGGACTGGGAACGTATGTGCTTGCACAACGACTAACGGAGTAAGGACAAAGACCAGGCAAGTGGTGTCCCCCCCCCCCAGCCCTTGTGACAAGAAGTATATCCACGGCGGAGTTCTAGGCCGGTTTACAGAAGCTGGTACGGAAGCTGCAGCCTGCTGTGAAACCTACGAACATATTGCATGTCCCCACCGAGGCACGTACAAGTGTCCTGCGATGCGGATATCGAGCAATGTTGATCTGGAGAAGGGGTTCTGGAGGCTGGAAGGTCGCCACCTGCTCGGATGAAAACTCGGATGCATGGTATTTCGCAGATACTCAGGGGATCGGTGTGAAGCCCCAGCATTGTGCTGAGCCGATCACGAGTTGTACTCTGAGTGGTAGTGGTTTAACGAACTCCTGCTTGGGATTAGACTTACAGGGCGAGTCCTTGGGTCCTGGGAGCATATTCTGAGTTTGTCGTAACTATAAAATCTGTCGCTACTTATTGATTCTCGTCTGGTCTCGATAGTTCCGTATTCTAAGTTTGTGCGTGACGTCACATTCTATGCCACGTGTCGTTACCGGCTCTCGTTTCGCAACGACAGCTGTAGAGCTGTTAAGACAAGTAAATACAGTCGAAATAGCATAATATGAAGACGATACGTGAACATATTTCGATAATGGGTGTTGATGCTTGCAGTTTTACATATTTTCATGGCATAAAATGCTTTCATAACCAAATTGTACGTGCATAGAAAGAAACATAAAACAGTCGGCAAGAAGTACGCAGTGAATATGTACGTAATTGTCTCCGTACTAATTTTGTACGGTATTAATGTGATATAAGTTCAAAAATGTTTGTTGTAACGTAAAAATACGTGATATATCTATTAGTAACTCCTACAAGCAGTGACAGATTTTATATTATGGTTACTGTGCAACATTATTATTGTATTATTGCAAATTTAATCCTGTTCTTTTTTTTTAAATAATTAATATATGTTGCTATAACAGTAATAGGCTACTGGTAAACCATTAATTAGGCCTGCATGAGCAGAGATGTTTGTTTTGGTTACTTGTTTCTGCAAACCAATGTAACTTTTAGGTACTTTTTGGTAGTTGTTCTTCAAACAGCCACAAAACGCTGTTTTTTTTCCATAAAAAATATAAGACAAAATTGCAGTCCACCACCAGCAGTGTAAGTGTAAGTGAAAAAAATACCCACTATCACCGCAGTTTTAGTTACTTTGATAATATATATACATGGATTTTCTCAAAAGTATAGGACATTTGCAGAAATATAAACGAAAACAAAATTAAATGGAAAGTATATCCTCGAAATCAAAAATTTCTTCCGTGTACGCTTATATCCACGCACCTTAACCACTCGCCTACACAGTATCAACATATACCAAATAGTCATACTTATATTTATTTAATATAATAACATTCTTTGTGACTATATTATTGTTCCCACAAGTATAATTAATTGTACACAAACGCAAATTCACGTATAAGGCCAGCCACTCTATTGTCCTCCATTACCATCGAGTAGCTATATCGATGCAGTGTTCCCACAATCGCAACGATGAATTAGCTAACGCTGCAGCATGCAAACGAGTACTAAATAGTAGGCCAATACAGCAAATTATGAACATGTGTTGCTACTATACATCTCTTTTTTCAATTTAGCACATATTTTCTTCGAAAAATATACACTTTACCTTAAAACAAAAGTTGTATAACAACAGTGATTTTTGTGTAATGTTGCCGTACTGGAAAGATCGTCGAAAATCCCACAACTTGCTTGAGCGACCGTCGCGCCGTAACGATACTACACTCAGAATACGCCTTTTAATCGCACGATAATTCCTGGACGATCGAAGCAACTCGATGTCTAGATGTATCGATGCCTATCACGACAAACTCAGAATAAGCTCGCTGGTCTGGTCCGCCTTACTGGACTCGTCCACGCAGCGGTTTCCCTGCAGTAAACCTGTGGGTGTTACCGTCGTTAGGGACTGAGCGGGGGAGTGGCGTCTTTCCCGGCATAAATATCTGTAAAGGCGTCTCCTGTTATGCCTTCGGAATCAGGTACAGTATGGTGGTCCTGTAACACTAGCGGCAGCGATGCCGTAAACGTGTGTGTGGCTGTGTGTGTGTCCGTAACAACTTATGAACCAGTAGACAAAATTTCATCAAACTTTCTACACTTATAGTACTTTATAATTTTACTTGACTTTTTATATTTCGTTTACGCAATTTTCATATTTTCAATCTAGATATGTAAGGGACCATACTTGCGAATTTCACCAAACTTGCTACACATATACTACATACAAATCCGACATGACGTTTGTGCATTTCGTTCATCGTGTGTTTTATATTTTTAAAATGGCGGCAATTTCAATATTTTTGGCACGGTATTACATATCTTTGGACATATTTATGAGAATTTCACCAAACTTGGTGCACATATACTACATATTAAGCTGACTTCACTGTTGTGTATTTCGTTTATACTGTGTTCATGTTTCAACATGGTGGCCATTCTTATATTTTTAGCATAGGTTTACATATATTACGAAATATTTTTCTGAACATCAACGAACGTCGTACACATATACTACATACAAATCTGAGTTGGATATTGTGAATTTCGTTCATCCTGTGTTCGTATTTTCAAAATGGCGGCCTTTTTTATATTTTTAATGTGGTTTGCTTTACCTGATGAAATAGTTTAAGGAATCTCATCAAACTTGGTACACATATTTCATATAAAGCTGACTTAACATTTGTCTATCTCGTTCATCCTTTTGTAATATTTTGAACATGGCAGCTATTTTTTATATTTATGATAGAAAGACGTCTCAGAAATTTTTTCTCAATTTCGTTAAACTGGGTACTCCTACATTACTTAGTAAACTGACTTATCTTTAGTTCATTTCGTGTATCGTACGTCTTAATCAGTATTATTATTTAATATTCCCAGCTTACGTAAACGATTTTAACTTTCAGGGTTTGGTTTGCACCCACTTTGAGGAAAGTAGGCTTTCAGTTATTCTGGTGACATCTTGTTTTAAATAATGATATGTTAATGATACAAAATATTTAGCGTAAAGTAATTGCAAAGTTACATGGGATATGATCGAAATAATGAAATAACACTTTTTTTTTATTTATACCCTACATTTTACTTGTAAACTTTATTTCTTGTGGAAATTTGGTCAGATAAAATTTTAATTTCCGATTTATTTTGCATAATGGCATCTCAGAATCAAGAATTATATTTTTATGCTTACTCATATTTAAAACAAACACACGCCGATAAATGAGAAACTTCGTAGCAAATAAGGATTCCATGAGATACGAAGTGTTGTGCTGCTAAACTTGCAGCTAGGTGTTTGAATTATAAAATTATATTAAATTGTTTTTAATTTCAAAGAGAGGTTTTTAACATAAATTATTCAACGTAAAATTTCGGAACGAAAATATTCAACTCAGAATCTTTTCCAGTTGTTTTTTTTTTAATGTCTATTCTAATGTTAAGTAATATTAAATGCTACTGAATTTCCCTTTTAGGCAAATGTATTGAAACGTATTAGTTGAACAATTAACCACACGTATGTATGACTGTGTAATGAATGTTTTTTTTAAATGTATTACAAGATTTTCTAAGAAACATTAAAAATGTGTATAACATTTATTATATTAGTAGACAACTTTTGGATTATTGCAGTTGGTATTTTAATTGCAGACGCACTCTTCCATGGCGTACATATTCGTAACTCACTGGGAACGTGCGGAATGCCGTGATTGAATGAACATGCACGTGTCTCGGAGTAGTATGAGTTAAACGGGAGCGGCGCATCATGGTCTGCGATAAACCATTCAAGGACTCGTAGTGAAGGGGAGGAACATGACGTGTGATTGATGCCGGATATTAAACCACATTGGACAAAGCCTTGCGACTGTGCGTGCGAACCTAGGTCCCGCTCACAGCCTCGCAATATTTTCAGTCTCTACGTGGAATTAATAAACTGGGCCACTTCATGGAATTTTAATATCTGCTGTCACGAAGAAAGACGAATGTTAATTAATATTTAGAAAATGTAGCTAGTATACGTGGCTGACGTTGATGATTTGTTGAAATTTGTACATAACAAAGATAACTTGGCTTGGAAAATACGTGACTAACTAGCTGGAAACGAATTGGAAGAGAGTTTAGTTAAGCTGAGCATATTTGCTAGGAAACTTTAGACATTTATATAATTCTGCGCACATTTAACGAGTGCGCTAAAAAAAGTCATAACGCGAGGTGAAGCTTAGGAACTCCATGCAACCAATTTAAAATGTGTTTTATTATGCCAGATTTCGTCAAACTATATGTAATATAAAATTTGCATAATATTTCAAACTTATGTATCGTGCATATTTTTCATCAAACTCGAAAAAGTCCTGACTGATCACTGTAACTAAGCACCGTTAATGAACATTTAAAATGTTACTTTTAGTTAGCGATAAAGACCTTTGTTTGTAATGTTCTTGCGAAACTTTTATTTAAAACGATTTCTGATTAACTGTATGTTGTGTCTCTATATTTAAATAATAAAGAAGCAATACGGAACAACAGAATGGTTGAAAAGTTCGGATTTGCAAAAAATTATATTTTGATTAATCAACTTGCAAATAAGGAAAATGACATCTGGTACACAAAAGTCCGCAATAAAAGAGCCCGAGGACACACGTTCGTTGTTAAGCATCCTATTATTGTGTAGGACTTATATCATCGTTAACAGTGTAACTGAAATTTAATGAAACGAAAATATTGAAACACAGTATTTATCGTTGTCAATTCATCAGAACTCCATGCAACGTATCTTGTTAGCCAACTCGCGATTACACGACCGCCCAGTTTGTATCTGTATGTCTCGCAGCTGCGGATCTCAGAGAGCCTGCGACGGGAAACGTGGCGTATACCCTACTCCAACTCTGCACGAACAGAAAAGTTAATTCCGAGTAACAAACAACCCTGTCATTTCCATGCAACCCTCCTCGGCCCTCGACTGCACCCCTTCCTGCTGTGTCTGCGGGCGACCGCGACCCCCGGACACAACAGACGCCGGTAAAAGTTGCCTCCGAGAAGAGACTGGCTGTGCTCCTTGCGAGTTAACAAAGAGTGTTCCCATTTCCCGCCCACGCCAACCATCTCGCTCTTCACTTCCTTCCTCATCCGTCTGTAGACGCTCCCCTTACATTTCCTCCTTCTCACCTTCCACACTTTCTTTCCTTTTTATTTCCCTGTCACGTGGCAATATTGGCGTAATGGCTTGCTGGACTAGCCCGTATCGACACGAGTATAGAAAAACTTCAACCGTATACCATAATGAAGCCAATAAGAGAACCACATATTTACAATAATGAACTATAATGCAGATAGGTATGTGTCGTTTGTATTAGTTGTTCATTGTAAAATGAGAACATTTTAAGCAATGCTAATTCTCTCATCTCAGAGAGTATCCATCAATATTTAAAGCGGAACAATTTTATTTAGGAAAACATAGCTTGATGTAAATAACTCTCACTTTACAACAAATAAATGACAAGTAGTTACCAACATAACTAATAAACGTACTTTCCTCAACTTCGGTGCAAATATATCCTAAAAGGTAAAATCATTTACGTGCATATACAACACTAAATTAGTAAATAATTATATTCTGTCGGCCCTGTAAAAGTAGCAAACACGTATAAAAAATTAATGTCCTTATGTCACGAAATCTTTGAAATTAATGAGTATGTATTTCTAAACACAACATGAATCAAGATGCATTTACCTTATGTGTACCGAGTCTGGTGAATATTTGAAAACGGGTCCTTAGATATTTCATATGATCAAAAATTTCCAAGGTCTCCAATTTTGGAAAACTGAATATGTTATTAACAAAATACAAAAATACCGAAGTCGTTGTTTTAGGTACGTTCTGAGTTAACTGAATTATGATTAATTGTTCTTTTATATACCTCATATGTTGGGATGGTGGTTTATAGCGGGGGGGGGGGGGTTGATTGTTTCGTAGGCTTCAACGTATTGTATTCATTTCCAACGCATTTATCGTATTTACTGGTAAGTGGCTGTTTGAATGAAGGTCTTTGATTCGCCTATGAAGAAGGTATGAAGTAGATACATACAAGTCAAGTCAGGTTACTAAGTACTCAATATGTAGCTAGTCGGGCAAGATTCGGTCTACGGGCTTAAAATTCTTAAGAGACACACAACTTCCCCTATCCCCCACATATACACAGCCACACATACGACATAGACACGAAGGTGATCTCATTAGCCACTTTTTCCTACCATAAGTGACTAAAAACTTAATATGTTTAATGAGACTATACTGTTGATTTAAAAGAAATACAATTGTTAGCTGAAAAAAAAAACTGATTTCCCCACAAAAATTACCACTACTACTTTAATAAGATAGAAATAATTTTTGTTAATAGTACCATATACATTATTAAAGTACTTAACCACAGACTACTTTACAAAATCACATTTAAACAAAATACATTAATTGTCTGAACAAAATTTGAACCCTGATGCAGTCTGTAAATTTCATTGTTCAATAGTTGATAGCTGAAGCCAAAATGAAATTATACAGACTGTAAATGAAAGTATGTTACAAACTTCGTGTGGTGATTCCTTGTCGAAATGAAGTACAGTTACGTAAGACGACTTTTCGCTTAGCACACTTCGTAAGGGAGCAATACGCCCTCGAAAAACGAATTTCAAACTAGTTTATTCGTAGAAAATCGTAAATAACATAACATTAAATCATAATTCGCCGGATACTGTGTTCTGCAAACACTTATCGACAGCCCGTGAAAAATGTTTTTCGAATAACTTACACAGTCATCAAAATAATGGGGGTGGTCACCCCCTTTCCGGCTTAGACGTTGGTGCCATCAGATGTTATGGACATGCAATGCTATAATTTGTATCAAGAGACCCCGATGAACAAAAAAGGTCGTCTTGTTGTTACACTGTAAAGTGAAGCATGTCCGAGAAAATGGCCAAAATACAGTACGTAGATTTAGTGGGCTGACACTTAGGCAACACACAATACACCGAATGATACGGTACTGAAAACAAGTGTAGCCAATACTTTACTGTAATTAAAACGTTCACAGCCGCATAAGTGATACATGTTTACATGAATATCACAACAAGCGCTCGAATGTTCAGCCACCTTCAGTAATACATGCATTGCAAAGATGCAAGAAGGACTGTCGCACACGCTGGAACTGGTTGGCATTCGTCCGTATCACTTCGCCTGCTGCAACGATGCGTGCGACGAGATCCTTGGCCGTGTCCACTGGCGTCTCGTAGACAAGGCTCTTCATGTGTCCCCACAGGTAGAAATCCAGGGGTGGTAGATCAGGGGAGCGAGGAGGCCATGTGGCAGGTCCTCCCCCGCCTATCCAGCGTCCTGGAAATACTTGGTTGAGGTACTCACGAACAGCACGAGCATTGTGAGGTGGTGCCCCATCGTGTTGTAGCCACATGCGGTCACGTATCAGCAGCGGTACGTCCTCAAGCAACTCGGGCAGAGTGTATTGCAAGAACCGTAGGTACACTTAGCCATCAAGACGTGCTGGTAACATGTACTTTCCTACTAAGGTATCATTGACTATGCTCGCCCACATGTTGACCGAAAACATCTCTTGGTGGAATCGCACGACCCAGGCATGTTGGTTTTCTTCAGCCCGCACATGGCTGTTGTGAGCATTGTACACACCATGACGCGTGAAAGACGCTTCGTCTGTAAAGAAAACATACCTGGGAAACTCTGGGTCACGAGCTGTCTGCTGCAAAAACCATGCACACAAATCATGTCTGGGTTGATAGTCACGTGGCAGTAATGCTTGCTCCCTACATGCGCGATAGGGGCGTAGCTGCTGTTCATGCAAGACTGTCATGTGTGATGCACCCACCGTATTTGCAATAACACGGGTATTTGTTGACGGTTGATCCTCGACTCGGGCGAGAACTTCCGCTTCAAATCGTGGTGTCCTCATTGTTGCATGAACACCACAGTTCCGGAAATGTGGCAAGAGAGTACCTGTTACTCGAAGACGCTGGAAGATTCGTGTAAAAATAGTATGTGCTGTGTACCATCTGTGTGGAAATCTTTCACGATACATTCGTGCAGCTAACCGGTCACTGCACTTAGCATCACCATAAATCAATAACATATCGATAAGCTCAGCATGCCCGTACCTTTCCATGTTCACTGTCTCACGGACGTTTGGTTTTGATTGCAACTCAGTTATTGTGAATATTATGACGAGCCCACATATCCCGGCACGTCAGAGTGTACCTCGTCGCAGTCTAGTGGGTACTTCAGCATGCATTACACGCTAAACGGAGGAGGACGTGGGGAGTGTGCATGTATCAGGGCCAAGCTTCAGACAACTTACTCTTTACAGAGTACAGAACACAAAACCGTCTGTTCATCACGGAGGGAATGATATTGAAAAACCTCAATGGTGACTGGAATACGTAGAATTGTGCGCTCCAATGTTTACCCTTCTTACATCACACGCATACATATTTGTGTACATTACATTGTTCACTACATTTGGTTCCGTACTACTACTGTGCAAAATAATTACACGTGTGCAGTACATTTCAATATCCCTGCAACATTTACTAACAAATTCGTTCTGCTACACCAGCCATCTATCAGTAACTGTTCTTAGCTCACACAACGTCGCCCATGACGCGTTGTAGGTTTACAAACTAGCGTGGGGTACGCGTTTGTTACTAACTACCGCGTCGTTCAGCCACGCCACCTGTGTAGTACGCGTTGCCTACGTGGCAGTCCCCTAACACTGTCTTGCCCATTTTCCTGTAAATGCTTCACTTTACAGTGTAAGAACAAGATGACCTTTTTTGTTCTTTGGGGTCTCTTGATACAAATTATAGAATTGCATGTCCATAACATCTGATGGCACCAACGTCTAAGCCGAAAAGGGTGTGACCACTCCCATTATTTTGATGAAGGTGTTAAGTTATTCGATACACGTATTTCACGGACTGTCGATAAGTGTTAGCAGAACACAGTATCCGGCAAATTATGATTTAATGTTATGTTGTTTACGATTTTGTACGAATAAACTAGTTTGAAATTCGTTCTTCGAGGGCGTATTGCTCCCTTACGAAGTGTGTCAAGTGAAAAGTCGTCTTAAGTAACTGTACTTCATTTTCGACAAGGAATCACCACACGAAGTTTGTAACATACTTTCGTTTACACCCTGTATATGTAAATATATACATATATATATATATATATATATATATATATATATATATATATATATATATATATATATATATATATATATATATATATATATATATAATTAATGCCAGCTAAAAATGGTTTAAAGTAATATCGAAGAGGAAAGGGTCGGCTTTAGCTAGAAAACTAGTTTCGTACAAGCCACCGATTAGCATTTAATGTCAAGAAAAACCTGCGTAACTTCCAGAACTGAAGAAAGAGTCAGGTGTACAAGTAGCTTTTCAGTGTTCTAGTAAGATACAACTTGTAATCACACTGTTTTGGGTCTGCTACATACGTTATGAGTTTCTGCTGCACGGGGGGCTGCAAAAAACACGTTTCGTCCTGCAAGTCAAGTGTCAGATTCTTGTATTGTTTTGTATATCTGCTGACTCAGAATATTGGAGGGAGAATTCTTCTTATGGCCATAAGAATTTTCGTTGGGTCAAGCGTATGTCACCGAACAAGTGTTTTACTAACCCTTCCTGCATGAACCACCCAGAGAAACGTTGAGCTTTGGCTTTCATGTTTACTCAAAACTGATCAATGTGAGTGATTCATGCCTGCTTAGAAATATCGTTTAAAAACACGTTACTCGTGGGTGCACTCCGGTATCCATTACAGATTATTTTAGCTCAGCTGAAAATTACGCAAATGTGCTTGCACAATTTTGCACGATCTTGTAGGTACGACACACCTTTATATTTTAATACTGGTTATTCAGCAGTTCAACACTCATACTAAGTGGGCGTGTTCCTCAGACCATTAGAAATAACAAACATAAAATACATATATAAAAAATTTTCTACGCATCTTCACTAACAAGTTACAGGGACGAGTGTGAAAGAAACCACACGTAGCCTAGCGTAGTAGCTGTTTTAATTATGACTACAAAACTTTGTAGTGTCTCACACCAGCTGTTCAATATGTGCACGTTGCACGTGTATGCAGGCTGCAACACGCCGCACCATGAAGTGTTGTCACTGCACGCGAGCTAATTGATCACCTGCTGTAACTGTGTCTATATCCGCCGTACGGTAACTTGATACTTTCTGGTAGCGCTGCTTCTAGCTTTGTTTTGTTTTCACACCAACTATGTATCCTTCCGCCAAACGTCAACAATAACATTGCCAGGCTGACAATTGCACTGCAAACCGACGTACGTTGTTCATCCGCCGCCACTACTTACGCCACCTCTAAGCAATTGTAATACATGCTAAAAGTAAAAATACATTTTATTTCATTTCCTGTAAAATTAACACATTATGTACATATTCCATTTAAAAATTTTCAATATTTTAGCGGCTGTTCATAATATAGAGAAGAACTATTTCTACGAAATCAATACCAACCCGAGCATTCTCCAACTATCGTATGACAGACGTGCTTAACTCACTTTTAAAATAATTATTACGAACAAGACAAGTTTCGTACTCGTGGAAGTATAACAATAAACAATACATTTATTTATTTATCTTACCGTATTGCTTTACATTTACTTAAATAGTTGTACGGTAATAACGGACGTATTCCTAGTAATTTCTTTAAACAGTTAATTTCTAAACATATCAACTTGCACGTACGGCGGTATTAGTCGAGGTTTGACTCTCCAGGTACGATACTCAACCGCTGCACATTGCTGTCACATCATATACATACGAACATCGTGTCCACATACTCTGCTCGTGTCAACTGTGCTGGCTTGGTGCATCTACTCGCCACGCAGCACCAGCCCTGAGTGGTTATGTTGGCCTCTCAAACCTGTGGCCTTATTGGGGTTTAGTGAGACTTTACATATGTGCGTGTGTGTGTGTGTGTATTTTACATTTCCTGTCGTCACAGCAATGGACGGATTTCTCCACTGCATCTGTCATGTTCCCTGTACATATTTCCTTTTGTTTTTGTAATTGCGTAGATTTTTATATTACCTTTTATTTGCCAATGTTCTGAGGAATTCATCCCCGAAGAACGGCTAACATGAGGTGTGGTGTGCAGGGCTGGGCCGCCCTTAGTGCTTCCACGATTATAAACCCCGGACGCACAACATACTTCCACCGAGACGGCCGCCTTACTTAGACTGCTGGTAAAAGTGCCTGTGGCTGTTGGTTCAGAGTTCAATTTTTTTTATTCCTAACTTACCTTGTGGCTGTATTGTTAAGGTCACGTCTACCGCTATTTCCAATGTGATATTTTGATTTTTCTGTTTGTACCACATATTTTTTTCTTGTTTTAGACATTAATTGTGATTAAATGTTGCTCTTTTGCGTAATGCCTCGTAAACGTCAAAAAATAAAATATCTTTGTATGGAAAAAAGAATTTTGGAATTTTAAATTAAAATTAAAAAAAATTAAGGATTGTGTATGTATAACATGTATGCAAATATTTGTTTTTAATATCTGCCCTAATATTTGCATAAAATATACAATTTTGGCAATTTTCGAATATCAGAAAGATTTTTAATGTCGATAGTTAGCAGTAAAAATATTTTTTTTTTCCCCTTTTGAAAAATTAGGCTAATATAGCAAAACTGTTTTCAACATTTCTATAAAGCGGTTTTATTATACAGGGTACGTACCGTTTCCGTGCTACAGCCGTTACAATATGTCGGATGTGCCGGTGTTATTTTGCAACCGGATAGGCAGTATGACGTCAGAAGAGCACCATGTCAAATGAGGTGTGACGTAAGGTACAGAATTAAGTGACGTTTGGCTCATTACAGAAAATAGTCTAATTTATTTGGTAACAATACCACAATAACAAAAAAATGTTTTCATTTATCACAGCAACACTTGTATCTACAATGGAAAAAACAAATTTCTGTCTGTCTTCTGCACTGGATGTGTCCCATACGAAACTACTCACTACAACAGAGGCTCGACGTGACGACCAGCAACATGGTTACACACATTGTACCGACGAATCATGTTCTGTTACACTCATTCCATCACATCAGGTGTTCCGTTAATCTGTTGTGCAGAGACCATAACTCGTGCTACCAGTTCTTCCTCGGTCTCGACAGGAGTCTCGCACACCATAGTCTTCAAACGACTCCACAGGAAATAATCCAATGACGTTAAGGCCTAGCTATTTAGTTTTGCAGTAGTTTCGAAAGTATTTTTTAACGCAAATTAATAAATATATAAAAAATTCATTCTGGCAGTTTTTACACTTATATATCATCGTTTGTACCGGAAATTTTCTGTCGCAATACACCAAACGTGTTTTAAGATTTTTGCCCCTGAAATAGCACATATTTTGTTGTTAAAATAAGCCAAAACAAAACATCAAAATAATTTTTCATAGCAAACGGTACATTTTAAAAAAAAACGTTCTGGCAAAATTGTGTATCTTATGTCTGTACACAGTTCCAAATTTTTTCAAAGCATTTGGTTTCAAAAAATTTCACGTTATTTGCAATTGTTTGAAACAAATAAATGATCCTGGCCTTAAGTCCGGAGATTGTGGGGGCCTGTTCATCTCTGCCAGAATTGTCGGCTAAGATGTTCCTAAACGCCACGTGTAAAGTGCGGCGGTGCGCCATCGTGCTGAAACCACAGTTCTTCAATAATACGTCATCCAAGAATAAAAACAATACGTCCTGTAGGAAGATCAAGTAAGTAGCACCAGTTAACCTGGTTGGAAGAAGGTACGGCCCGATCACTTGACCGTGTAGAATACCTGCCCACACACTCATTGGAAATCTGTGTTGGAATCCCCTGACATGCGTTGTATGCGGATTTTCGTCTGACCAGACACGGCTGTTTCGGGAATTGAGAACACACTCCCTCGTGAATATACATTCATCGATGAACACAACTCTTCGTGGAAAGTGGGGCTAGTCAATGCAGCGGGGTAGAAACCACGTGCATGAGTTAACACATGGTACAAAATCGGTTGGTTGCAACGTCTGTACTCTTTGAGGGTAGAAAGGATGTAGTTGTTGTTAGTGCAGAACCTACCGCACTACGCTGTTAGAAACATCCGACGCACTTGCAATTGTTCGCGTACTTGTTGACGGGTCCTGCTCAACGTTGTGCAGTACAGCCTCTTCCTATTCGAGAGTGCGGGTTCTCCTCGGAGCACCACAGTCCCTCCTCTCGACGGTGAAGGTACCTCGTTCTCGGAGCCGTCTCACTGTTCTGGCAAAACGTGTATGCGTTGTGGATATCGCTCATGATACAACCAACGAGCTGCTCTTCCGTTCCCTTCAGCTGCGCCATACACCAACACCATGTTCGTGTATTCTGCAAACGTGTACTGAACCACGTTGACCGGAACATACAGGCACGTGAATTGTGCTCCATGTATGATACCTAGAGGTGGTGAAATTTCGCGAATTCAATGACCTGCGTGCTAGAATCAAATATCTTATGCATACTCAAGCCCTATATTTTCGTTTATTGTCTTCTGTTCCACTGAATAGCAGCTAGTGAACAAATGGCCGAGACTTGAGTATGCATAGGATATTTGATTCTAACATGAAGGTCACCATCTCTAATGATACCACAGCAGGGTAAACGTCACATGCCATCAGATGATCATCTGCCGTACTATCCGGTTGTAAAACAACACCGGTATATCCAACACACTGTAATGGCTGTAGCACGGAAACGGCACGTTTCCAGACATTGCTTCCTATCCAAAATATTTTCTACTCAGTCCCCTCCGAACATCCTGTATCAGCTCCAGATTAGGACTTCAAAAAACACCCAGAGAAATAAAAACATATGCAACTGTGCTCTTAATGCGATATATACTTGATGATGTTCTGATTGTGTATCATTTGCACCTCGTAGTTTCCTCATGAGAGTGAATGCAACAATTTTCAATTCTCTCAGCTGCACTGTGACGAGTAAGTTATTGAATCTGCGTGAAACAGAAAACTTACAGTAGCGAGTAAGAACAACAATGCTCCGCAAAAGGCAATCTTTAGTCGCCCGACAGCGTAAAACACGTTCGTATTACATAAAACGTTAAAGAGGGCGTGGTACATAATTCAACGCTAAAGCATTAATCTATAACTGTAGGTTTCTTGAAGCCAATTTGTGAAACTAAACAGTGCAATCCTAGACAATAGTTTAAGCAAACGTTTTAAACAAAATAGTTTCCAGTGTTGCGAACTTCTGAGACACAATCTCTGACGACGGAACTTCGAGCATTTAACTGCGGCGCAAGAGATCACGTGTAACGAATTAGTAATTCTGGATAAATATATACTCATAGAGTTGGTAAGTACCATTATCTAGGATTGTCATTGAGTATTTCACCCATATTAGCTTTGAAAAAGGCGTAGAAATCAAATGATGTTTTCAGCGTTTACTTATCTACCACGCACTCTTAATTGTGCGAATTCTTGTAGAAACAGTGACACCGGAAGATTTTTATAGCGCCACTGAGTGCAATTGTGTGTAAAACTTGTCGAAGCAGTGTCGTTTCCTGAAGCAAATTCTGTGATAAAGACAGAAAAGGAAAACTTACTTAACTTGCATTTGTTTACATTATCTTATTTCTGGTTATACATGATGAATTGTGTTAATTTTATGTGGCAAATGGTAACGAAAGATCTTATAAATTATACGTAAGGTCAATATAGTGCTAATTATGACACCAAAATTATTATCGACTTTTATGTTTAATTTCTTGAAATAACATTGAAAACAGCACCGGTTAGAGAGTCGTTTCTCAGTTTCGAACCGTTTTCACAATAATATTGAGAAAAAAATTAAGTACATTTTTAGGGGAGCACATCTCCCATCGTATTCACGTTATATATTGTGGTTCAGCTTGAGTTTGTGTCTCAAAGGACGGGTGTCTCGAGGAGTGAATATTGTCCGTGGTGCGTATGTCTGCTCTCTCCACATACTGGTTGTGTCTGGTCGCCCGTTCCAGCATCCGCAGTTCACTTTTCCCGATCCTCGTGTGATCGTCAGCGGTTATCGGCGTCATTGTCCGCTGCGAAACAATGCGATTGTAGGAGGCCGGCGGTGTAGAACCGGAGCTACACCTGTTCCGCTTTGTGCTGGTCCGCTGCTCTGTGGCACAGTGCGACACACAGCCGCACACTAGATGATCAATCAGCTACCAACAATGCTGCACGTACTTCAACTTTTTACCCTCGTGACAGCTGATTCCTCTCTGCCATGGCAGATCAGACAACGATAAAAGGTAAGTTTCTAAAAGGTTCCTACGTGCATCGCAATAACTAATACCCGCTTTGGTTTTAAACGATACTACAGAATGATCGGATACTATCCAGTAACATATGAAAATCACCTTACTGTAATAAACTGACTGCAGAATACTTTTTCCTAGAATTAACACGTGCATTAAAAGTTAAAAATCACCGAGTAACACCGACCCCATAAAATACATTTTACATCCATATGCGTTTTACATCAAACGCTCTAATATTAATTTCGTCAGAAGTGATAATGTCCCAAACACCAGAGAAACGTTTCATGCACTATGCCAGCGTGTTACAGTATAGCAATCCGACGTTGTCACAACGTGCTGTGATGTGTCATGTAAGTGCTTAATCGGTGCAGGCAACGTTCCCACAATATGAAAAACACAATTCCGTGAGCTTCTAGATTACTATGGTTTTTATCCAGACAGTTACTAACATGTTACAAATATATGAATTATCATAAGTGATTATGACCTGGTAAATATAACCCAACTGCCAAAAGTAACACGATCTGTATTTAAATTGAGCATTTCGATACAGAACTGGAGACACTAAAATTATGTCCTAAATTGCTTATATAAAATAAAGAGATCATCCATTACATTCTAGAGTGAAGTTTGGTATATTTTGATATGTTTAATATTTCTTTTATAAAATTATAAACATATTTTAAACGCTCTTATTTGCATTCCACAATTGTTAGTGCTGTAATATATTGTCTACTGATTTGTGTACATTAATACACTGGTTGTCCAGAAACAATCTCATAACAAGTATACCACGCCAATCCTGGGCTAAACTGGAGACGAAAATGTTAGTGGCGAATTGTTGTACATTTTACGTGCAAAATGTGGTATCACTGCACGGGAAAAATCACTTCTTGCACTGCACGATCATGCATTACTTTATGTAAGTTACGACAAGTAAACGTACGATAGTGATTGGATTACTCGGGATTTTAACCTGCACCCATAATATGCATGTCAGAACAGTAGTAATATTGTAAGATATCTGGGCTTGCAAGAGGCGACTAACTACAATGCTATGTTGTCACATTATACATGTAAAACTACATCGTACATTTTGCCATTAACATTTTCGTCTCCAATTCAGTCCAGGATTCGCGTTGTGTGTTGTTATGAGGTTGGTTTTGGACGTCTGTATAATAACTATCATTCTAAAATATGACGTCAATTATTCCAAAATGTGATTAACTGAGTTGGCAAGGAATCACACAACAGTTATGTTGCCAGCACTTACAGGTACTGTACTGCGTTGTTCCACAGGCAACATTGCCAGCAAAACCTGTATGAAATGTGTAGGCATGAATTGTTCTGCATGTTCCCAATGACAATATTGCAAGCATAACGTCCATAACATGTGGTGCAGAAAATGCACTGGAAACCGTGATATCATAACGTCCATGTACAGGCACGTTCCCACTAGCAATATTGCCCGCGTAACCTTCATGACGTTTGCAGGAATGAGCTGCAATGTACAGTATATGCAGCAACGTTGCCAGTGTAACGTCCCTGGTTGCATGCAGGCCACATTTTTGACGATTATGTGATCATCTTCGCGCATTGAAACTTTGTATAGACATTTCCAACTCCACCTGTGGTCTCACAGGGTAGCGACTGGAAAAATTCGCTGTTTCTCTGACCTCTAGGCTATATTACAAGGATAGTTGTGTACTCAAGTAGACACCAGCTGCTCATTGGCTTACATCGGACACAGTGATACCACATGGTTAGGCATGCAATTAGTTGCTTAGAGCCCTGTTTGAGGTGTCAAATTAGTCAAGCGCCAGTAGCGGAAGTGAGGCGAACTCAAAGTACTTTGAATTCTAACCAGTGCCCAAATGAAAACACTAATTTTTCAGGTCTCTATCTCAGAGGGCATAGTTGGAATTAGCTTTAAAAATATCTTATTATTGTTATGTAAATATTTCCCTCTGAACATTTTGAGAATTACGAATTATTTAATTACGATTGTGGAGAACGTAACAGAATCGGATACAATATTTTGTGTCTTGTCACTATACGGTCAGTAAACGGCCAATAATCACACGTGAAGATATTACATTCGAAAATAAATTAGCAGCATTTATAAATTATTTAAGATTACCTGGGTATAAAAACTGTACGACCATAAGTGCCATGACATTCATTTTATGAAATTTCGTTTAAATGTAATTTTTATTCGTGTTTAAGAACACTTGACATTTTGTCACGTGGTCACTGCATTTCAAGTCATTCGCACAGTAACATTGTTCCTGCAAACGTCTCTTTAATTATGGCTTGCAGACTTTCATGGCCGTTGTCATGTTTTGGTTTCCAGGCTTGAGTCGCGTCGCATGTTGTTTCTTCGAAAACGTTCCGACAGACATTACAGCTGACATCATCAGGTCAAAAACAGGACCTAAGACCAAATAGGTTGGGATGGTCTTTTTAAATGGCTGGCCCTGGTGTGCTGCTTTGTGCTGTTCGGTCTATCACGAGCCCGTGTCCTATGATTGGCTGTGACTTTCGGCCAATTGCATGCAGACTTCCTTCTAATTGGCTTTTTATTTTGGCCAGTCCTGGAGAGTGTGTACTCGGTTACCTTGTCGCACTTGGTTTCTTCGAGTTTTCCAAGAAGAGTGGTGCACATATTTTGTTTAATTTATAACCACCATCTCTGTTCAAGTTGTCTAAATGTTTTAGTAGTTAAATGGCTTCACTAATTGCTCTCAGTCTGTAATTTCATGTGTAAGCTATGGTGCTGAACGTGTCAAATTCAGTACTCTGTTTGGTATGTATGGAGTGTTCTGTTATGGCTGACTGCTGGTTTTCATATATGTAAGTTCTTGTATGTTCCTTTATTGTAGGTTTAGTTTCCCTTCGTTTTGGCCATTGTAAATTTTACCTCGTGAATATGACTGATTTAACTGTCACAAATTGCAGGATGCGCTGATTTTGTTCGTAAATTTTATTGCTGTGTTTATCGAATGGTTTTTGAGAAGGTTGGACAATTATTCCTTTGGCACAGAGTAATATAGTAACAAGCTTCAGTTTTTGCCTTAGAGTAAATATAGGGTAGAGGGAGTATCCTCTATACAGTTGCATATGAAATTGTGTGTTCAACATGTGTCACGTGACTTTAGTGAAATATGCGCGGGAAATTTGAAATAACATTGAGAGACAAGATAATAATTGCTTAGTAATCACAACTATGTTGGGTTATTTTGGTCCCTTATGAATATATTAACTAAGAAGAACATACTACCATATTATCGCATAGTATAATTGGGTAGAAATTTCAGAACGACAAATGTAAACAATGTTTGCCAGGTTACTGTTTTCCTTAACCCAGCTGGATTTAGTAAAAAGTAAATATTAGCTACATACTTACTATAAGGTTTTGAACCGAGATCTTGGTGACACCACATGACTAAATAAGTATTCTAGAAGGTACGCCATGAATTTCAAACAACACAACTACATTTTTACGACGAGAAAACATAAATAAACGACACCAAACTCTCGAGACCATGTTGGACACACTTTTGTGACGTCATGTTCTCTCTACTATATATTACCTCTATGGTTTTTGCCATGTGGTTAAGACCAATGCTCACGGGCTATCTCTATTTGTAACCATAAAGAACGGCGCCATATTTCAGCCCGTAACATGCGATGTCCTATACCAATGTTAAAAGAGTAAGTAAAATAAAAACACTTTTCCTCACCCTAGCTAAACTTAGCACAATTGTCTACCTTCGGTTGCAACGTGTCAGCGTTCAATTTGGCCCTGTAACAAAAGAACAGGGTAAAAGTCTAGTTATTTTATAACCTTTGGTTTTTACCCTCTTCACTGAGAAAAATGGATTCTTACGACAAACAAATAAATAATGTTGATATTAATTTTGTGTTAACAGATAAATAAGTGTTAAGTTAACAATTGTAACGTCGAAGTTACTACTGGAATATTTTTACTTCGGTAGTTCAATTTGTTGATATAATTTGTTTAAAACATACTTATATTTGGTTGTTGCTTATACAGTACTAAATATATCGTTAGATATTATACCTAACAATACGTGCATTTAATTTACCAAAAATATTTGTTGCTGTTAAAAATACGAACGCTAGTTTGCTTAGACTATTTTATTTATTTGCTTATACTGTTATATTTATTTCAGTCAACCATTTTTATGACTTACTATGCAGATTTGGTCAATCTAACCATTGCATATATTAAAACAAAGAAACGATTTAGGTCGTGTCTCAATTCAAAGAGTACTACTTTGTTGAAAGAGTACTCTTTCGCATAACAACAAGAAAGAGCTCTTGGTTGCTCTCACTCTCTACAATTGGGACGATGCTCTCTTGTATTTGTAAACACACGATGCAGAGGTTACAAACGCGTAAATCGTATAAATACAAGTTGTAAACATATTAAATACATTTGTGATCGATTCAAATAATACTTTTTAAACTTACCGGCGCCGTAGTTCAAGCGAGAATAGCTGTTTATAGGCGATGCAAACATTTTTTATTTTGCGAATTTAAAGTTATATTACGGCCGAAAATGTTTATTGAATTTCTCGCCATAGGTAGCTGCTTATTGGACATAATTATTTTTGTATATATATTGAAATATGTGCAATATTTGTCACACCTTTCTTCAGTAACCTCAAACCATAGCTGTAATCAAAATGGCGTACGCCAGAGAGCACGAAAGAGCGAGAGCGAGTATACAACTTCGTGCTCTCGCTCTTTCGTACTCTCGGCGAACAATTGAGACAGGCAGAGTGTGCTCTCTCTGACGTTTTTGCGAGAGTGAGAGCACGAAAGAACACTCTTTGGATGAATTGAGACACGACTTTAGTTGGAAGCGTCGAAATACGTCAGTTCGGGAAGTCGGTATTGTAATGGCGGTTATTTGGTTTGCCCGTGTTCGCATTCACACACACACAGTGGTTTAGAAAACTTGACTCACCTTTCTTTAAGTAAAGATATGTAAAACGTTTGTACTTCTAGATTAGATTAGGTTTGTTACTGATATATGATTAATTTTTATGTTAGAATAGGTTGCTAGGTTATTTTGGATTTAATTAATTAAAAATTCTGTACTTCGTGTCAGAGAATGGTTTTTGTTTGGTAAAGGAGATACAGTAAACATTAATGAATGATAAAGTGATATCTTGGATCTTCCGCGTGTCAGCGTTTTGGAAAACTTTATTTGGGAAGGCACACACGCAAAATGTAGGTAATATTGACAACCAAAGTTGATTGTTGTACCTTAACAAAATTACCAGATTTATGATAGTATCTATTAGGCTATAATAGCTTTTTTCCATGTAAGTGCAACTTCGTCGAACTATAATACATGGTACCTTTATCTGCGTATCAAGCCTCTTACTATTGTGGAATATATATTCAAATTATTACGATGATAACATTTCTTACAAATCTGTTATAAACTTTGAATTCCTGCAAATACTGGACATTATATTTCTGCTGCTTGTAGGTTATCTTATGATATAACGTTTGAAATAATGTGCTGGGCCAATGGGTTGGCGAACAGGCAAGAGGAACGTACCAGGAAAGAAATGGATGAAAGAATATATCGCTGATATATGCCCACATAAACTTCGAACAGTAGATCTGCTATTGCATGACAAAACGGCAATCTTTGTTTATGTTACACAGAATCTTGAAAAGAATAAACTTTGGTTTTTTAGATCATTTCCCGATATGTTGCGGCTACAAACGTTTTCCTAAAAGAGTCGCCTCACAAAAAATATAGTTATGGGGTGTTTAGAATGATATATAAAACGACGGGAGACAAGGTTTACAAATTTGAGCATTTATCCGCGATATTCATGATAACTTAGACGAATCGAATATCATATATTGCTTGCCACACGTATCATTCATCCAAGAAACAATACTAACTCTCTTGTAAATATAAGCTTCAATTTACAAGCAGTGAAGTTCTACGGTAATTTAACACATATTTAAATATAGGTTTATATCCGAAGAGAAAAATAAACTGAAATGTTCATGTCAGGAGTTAATTAAGAATGTTACACTTGCGAACTACAGCGAGCATCTTTTATGCACAAAAATTTTCGCAGACATACTTTTTACTTTCATTTCCATTCTTTTACCTTTAAATTTAAAACATTTTGGGAAAATTAATTTGGAAAACTGTATTTTTGAATACTAACTAAAAAAGTAAATTAATATTTGGACTACAATTTTATTAATTGTTAAGCTGTCGCATCCCTTATGTATATATATATATATATATATATATATATATATATATATATATATATATATATATATATATATATATATATATACATACATACATACACACATACATACACACATTCTTCTGTTTGTTCGTTTCATCACAAAACATTTCATTTGTTTTAACTTTTTAAGATATTTGTAGTTTAATTTGCATTACATATTTATATTCGTATAGGTTTATACTAATTTATTCTCTATTAAAGAGTCCCTGAACTGTTCCAAGGTTTTTTATGGAAACATGATATTTCACTGTGAAGTGCATTGTAATCCAGTCGAGAGTCTTCACTCAGTAAATTCGTGGTCTTATTTAAGTCTATTTGTACTCTACCTGATATAGCTTGTGAACGAATTTTACACTGTCAGTTTTTTAATTCAACTTACAGACACTCAAAAATTGCTGCCATTTACTTTTGCACTGACTGGATAAGAAATTCTTCTATACAAACAGGCATATGCCGGCATTCACTGTATTCTATGTACTGTGTTGTAAAGAGAAGTCTACAGTGAACGTAATCCACTGTTGTACAAACCAACACTGATATTTCCTTGATCTTTGTAAATGCATAACATTTTTTATAAATAGGTTTTTACTAAACGAAAAAAATTTTAAACATTTTATTTGCAAGAACAAGTAAATGTGCCGAACAACGTACGTGTCACATATTCAGAAAAGTACTTTAAAGTTTGTAAACTAATGTAAACCTTTTCATCTCGAAACCTTACAGTATCCGATTGGAGAACTTAAAGTTACACCAAAAATTTTTCGTGTGCAGGTTGAACAACGTAAAAGAGCAATTTGGCGGGAAACATAACAAATCTGGCCACGAAACTCAGAACACAGTAGGTCGTGACCAGATCACAAGACCGCCATTCTAGTACTGGCGCAGCCAATAACGTTCTCCAACATACTGGCCGACAAAGAACGTGCATGCATAAAACATCGCGCAAGTGGCCTTCCCTACCTCGTTCATGCACAGGCTTCAACCAATCTTGTTCAAGATTACATAGGCTCCCGCGCCAGTTCCGAGTATGGAGTGAAACCACGTGAGTATAAACCGTTCTCATCCTTAAAAAAAAAAAAAAAAAATTGTGTTTCGCCCGAACTTATTATTACGTAGCATCCCCGTGTATAAATTGATGTTCCAAGAACGCGATGGTAAAAGTATATTCTCATTTATGCAAAAAGGAAGAACGAGTATTCGACAGAAGTATCATAGTCTAATGTAACAATGTTGTTCAAAAGTTAGTCTCTATGTAACATCATTGGAAGAGTACGCTGAAATCTCTGTTGTCATCAGGATGAATTGAATGAGGGAATAGCTAAAACCAGCCAAATTATTCCTTCAAAAACATTTGGGTTTTTATGCATTAGTAGTGTAAGGACTGGAAGCTAATTACTTAGGAAAATACATTTTTGCCAGTTCAGAAGGCTTTGCGTAAATAAAATGCCAATGTGTAGTAGGCCTAATCGGCCTCACCTGTCACATATCACTTATCATCTACCACCTATAACCCCTTAATTTTATCAACCTGTCAAATAATCAACCTAGCAATTTATCATTGAATCATCATATCGACATATTACCAATTTTCTCTCTTCTATCACAACTAATCTAATACCTATAACCTATCACACAAACATGATTACATACATATCAATTATAACCCATCAACTATAATCTACAAATTCACTTTTAACCGATCACATATCATCTCTATCTGATCCCCTATAACCTGTCACTTACCACCTATAGTTTATCACACATTAATACAAATCGCCAATAACCTATAACCCATTACCTATAATATATTACCTGTCATCTGTCGGTTATCATCTATAATACCTCACATAAATCGTACATCTATCACAATTTCCTATTATATATCGCATTTAACTTGACGCTATCACTTACCATATATCACATATTACCTACCTGTAATATATTTTATATCACCTATCATGTAAAATATAGCATTTATCAGTTATTATCAATCATATTTCATTTATCGTCTACTATCTATCACATATCAGTTATCACCTACAACTTTTCACCTGCCACATAATACCAAACATCGTATTAATCTACCAATATTTTAACCTATCAACTTTCAAAACATTAACCTATATACCTAGGAATCCAACCAAACTATTTATCTATCAACCTATCAAGTTATTGATGTAGTCACATACCAACCAGTTAACCTATCAACTTATTAATCTGTTAACCTATTTAACTATTAATCCACCAATCTGTCAACCTTTCAAGCTATCATCGTATCAACCTAGCAACCTTTCAACCTATACATCTATCATCCCTTCAAACTGTCACGCTGTTAACTGGTAAACCTGGCAAAATATCAGCCTATCAATCTATTAACCTATTAACCTAACAAACTATAACCTTTAACTCTACCTCCTATACTCTTATCACCTTAACTCTATAATTTATAATGCATCACATATCATATATTGCGCGGCCCAGGCCGTGTCTTTCTTGCAATATAGTCCGTCTGATGCACCACCGCGCTCCCCCACTACTGACCACGAGAACGTAGAAAGCCGGCTAGTACAGGTATAGAATACCGGAACACACCCAGTGGCGCCGCTACGAGAGACCACGGCGTCCCGACGCCACTGATGTTACGGTCCCTTTGTGCTCGTGTGAAATAGTGTATCGGCCCTAATAAACGCCAGTGAATGATCGCAACACGATCCCTTTGCACAGATCCACACAATAGAGCTCTGTGTGTACGTAGCACGTCACGCGTATATCAAGCTATTTATAGCAAATTAGGTTAGTGTCGAATCAGAGGCAGATAATATTCTAGCGTTTGCTAGCCTTGCTTGCAGCGAAGAGAGCCCCCATAAAATAATTTCGCCCTTAACAAACAAGGAGCGTAGAAACACCCCTCTCCGTTGTTAGCCACTTGGACTCGCCCAACCCGGAAATATTTAAAGTCTGATTTAAAAACCTTATTCCTTTATTCACAATCTAGAGAGTTGTTATGCAGTGCAGCGTGTCTCTAAATTCTAAATTTAAAGTTTTGCTACAAGTTAGAGCTGAAAAATATATGTGTAAGTCAAACACTAAATTTTAATGTAAATATAAAAAATCCTATGAACATTCCTCAAAAAGTTTTGAAAACAATATTCTGCAAGTTTAATTATCTGTTAATTTCTTGTGTATAGTGTTTTGCTGTTTTTAAGTGTTTTTTACGAGGGTTTGGTGCGACCGGCAGAGCACGCCACACCAGCCACGCTGAAGCCTCGTGAGTTAGTATCAAGCGGCGTGTAGGTGTGGTCGGTCCACAGCTCCGGGCACCATCACCGCCTTTGTTCTTACCACGTAGCGTGCAATAGTCTTTTTCGTTTTCTACTGGATCATTTTTCATTTTATCGTAAATTTTGTGCCCGGGGTTAACCTCCTCTCCCTTGCCGGCTCACTCCGCGGCCAGGGAACATAACTTCAGTTAATTTCTTTGTGCCTTCGGGCTTTGTTTCCTGCGCTGCCTATCGGACGGCCAGGGGCGACTGAATTGTATTCCCTTGCTAAGGTAACCTTTCAGACTTTCGGTGGCAGTGGTGTAGCTGGGTAGAAACTGGAAAGGTATCCTTTACGATTTCTTAAAATGTTGTAGTTTTAATGCAAATATACAGGCTGCGGAAAAAATACACGTCTTAAACCAAGTATTTTGAAGATAGGAGCCATGGGTCTCCGACTTACCGTTAAGTTTTTTCACGCGTCCGAAGTTACGCGTCATGGATTGCCAACATCAAGGCCTCTGTTCACTTCCGAACCAGCGCTGTGAGTCGTCAATACCTGTGCTTTCTTGCCAATTTTTGACGTGTGAATTAACATAAAGTACGCAGAAAAATCAAATAAAGCACAAAAACAAAAAACAAAACGTTTTACCCGGGATGGTGTATGTAGGTAATGCAAAAAGGCAAAAGTTTACAATAAATGTTCAAAGTTTCTTCCACCTACATCCCGGCAATGTTCACATCGACGTAACATTGATTGGCGAACACGTTCGAACACACCGGCCATGTCTCTAATTTGTTGTACTGCTTCCACGATTCGCGCTACTAAATCTTCTTCGCTTTCAACAGGGGTCTCGTAAACAATGTCTCTGATAATTCCCCACATGAAAAATATCAAGGGGCGTTAAGTCAGGGGACCGTAGGGGCCACCTCACCGGTCCACCCCTGCCGATCCACCTGTCACCGAATTCTTCTGTAAGATGAGCACGCACTGCCAATGTAAAGTGGGCAGAACAACCATCGTGCTGAAACCACATTTCACGACGCACATTTAAAGGCACTTCTTCCGAAAGTTCTGGTAGCACCTCTTGCAGAAAAATTAAGTAGTTCGCACCGTTAAGCCTTGGTGGGAGTATGTAAGGCCCAATTAATTGATCGTGCCCTATTCCCGCCCACAAGTTGGCAGTACAACGTTCCTGGTGTCCACGGGTGCGCGTACCATGAGGATTTTCGTAGTCCCACAAATGATTATTATTGTGATTAAAAACTCCCTCTCGAGTAAATGACGCCTCATCCGTAAACAAGACCAGAGATGGAAATTTTGGATTTTGGGCTCTCTGTCCTAAAAACCAGTTAGAAAATAGACTCCGAAGAGGGTAGTCATTTGCACGCAATTCCTGCACTTTTTGAAGACGGTATGGATGCAGACTGTTTTGGTGTAAAACATTCTAAACTAGGCGTCAGTGAACTCCCATTTCATGAGAAACTTTCCTTGTGCTGGTCGTCTGCGTTTCTTCAATTTCATGAAGTACTTGTTCGTCAAATTCGGGAGTACGAACTCGTCTGGGTGCTCCGACGTCGTGTCGTGTCCCGACAAATGATCCGGTGTCTCGAAAACGCTGGTCATTATTCGTGAACATTTGTCTGTTCGGAAGTCTTCTGTTTGGGAATTGTTGTTGATACATCCTACGCTCCTCCGCTGCGTTGCCACGAGCTGCACCATACGCTTGCTGCATGTCCGCCAGCTCAGAAAAACTGTATCCGTTCCTGCCCATGGTAGCACTCGGGTCGGTTTACGTTGATTGCACAAACACACGAAAAACAAGCACTCAAAACAATGAATCAACGTTACGCGAAGGTTAAACCAAATGAACCACATTAAACTGCCCTTAAACTCACACACCGTCCATTTAATCGTCCACTTCGAAACGTTGGCTAACTGTAAGTTAACTGTCACGTCCGGCACTGCTAACAATGCAAACAGACAGCGAAACGGTTAGACAAAAACTGTGACCCGACCTGATCCAAACCCACACCAGCTGATCTGCCCGCTTGGACTTCTTAGGTAAGGGGAAATAGTGAGAGGAGCGTGGTCAGTGGCCAGCAGCAGCGCGGGCGCGGCGCTTCACGAAAGCACAGGTGTTGACGGCTCACAGCGCTAGCTCAGATGTAACAAAGGCGCGCCTTGAAGTAGGCAATCCATGACACGTATCTTCGGACGTGTGTAACAACTTAACAGTAAGTCGGAGACCAATGGTTCCTATCTTCAAAATACTGGTTTTAGTACCCCAAGCCACACCTATATTTAAGACGTGTAATTTTTCCGCATCCTGTAGACTGGTAAGCTACCCCTCGGAAAGGTTACTTTTCAGGATTTTCTATGAAATGTCACAACTGAAAATAAACTGAAAAGGTAACCTTTCCAATTTCTTAAAATGAATCTTACTTTTAAAGTCGATCAGCGCAAATTCCGTATGATAAATGAACCCTTAAATCAGTCGAAACGTAACTGTACTAAGTAATTACTTTCGAAGTTCTTAAAAAGTCTGAATACCAAATTCCGCGTTTTCTAACATTAAAATGACTTACATACCGTGCAATTTTCCGTTTCTTATTGTACCCCCTTAATGGCGAGTGTTAGATATATTTCTTGTATTTATGTTTCCGAGACATAAAATTTATTCAATTTGTAAAATCAAAAATTTCTTTTTGACAAGACGTTGGTTATAAAACTACTTGACATAAATAATAATGGAAACTAATTAATTCGTCATGCAGAATCATTGCCAGGGAAGTACATGTTAAATTTCAAGAATGACTACAAATCCAATATAAGATGAAAATGTAACACTATTATGATCTCCAAAATTTATCACAAATTCCTTCTATGGCTCAACATTGCTACATTTACCAAAAATATTTTAAAACAGAAGCTATTACAGAATATCGATAAATACAATTAAGCATCCAGCTCTCCCCATTAAGAGCGCGTGGTACATAATTCGAGGCTAAAAGCATTAATCTATAACTGTAGGTTCGTTGAAGCCAATTTACGAAAATTAAACATAGCAATCTTAGACAATAGTTTTAGCCAACGTTTTAAACAATATTGTTTCCCGTGTTACGAATTTCAGAGGCACAACCTCTGACGCCGGAACCTCATGCATTTAATTACGGCGCAAGAGATCACGCGTAACGGATAAATAATTTTGGATAAATATTTACACATAAATTTGACAAATACCCTTACCTATGATTGTCATTGAGTATTTTATCCATATAGGCTTAGGAGAAAGCTTAGGAATCAATTGATGTTTTCAGCGTTTATTTATTCATCACGTACAGTTAAGGGATAAATGTTCAAAAAACGCTGATACACCTGACTTATATTCATAGACACAAGCCTAAACACAACTTTTCATGTTTCTTCATAAAAATGACGAACTTCCATGCAAAATCTCACCTCCAATTTAACCCCTTTGGGGATTAAAATTAAAGCTGATTTCTTAGTGCTCACCTACGTTATGTGAATTCTTATGCAAAATGGCATACATATACATCAATTACTTCAAGCTGTGTCAGTGTTATGTGTTTTATTATGTAGATCATAATATAGTTTACTCTTCACTTTCTCATTGAGTAAATTAAAACTAGATCCTTTGAAACTAAAATATCATAACATATTTTATGTATTATACCTTACTAAACAAATATCAAAACTGTGAATTAGTCTGTGTGCTAGACCATACCTGGCACGCGTGTTTGACAACCTGAATACCTCAGAGCTGTCCGCCGAGTAACTTAACTCCCGCTCTGGTGACAAGGTGACCCTCGTCGCTTCCCGCACAGCCCGCCCGGAGCAATTTCCAAGATGGACCTCCGCCCTGTTCTTGAATTGCTGACGTGTCCCCATCAGTGAAATGGATCCTCTCGCCGATTGTCGGTGAACGGTCACGGCACAAACACCCTCCCGCCACTCCCTTATGGTTACGGCGCCTGTTCGACGGCACAATTTATGTGCCGCAGTTGTGCTGCCACCCGGTATTTACCGCTAGCCACCGTTTAGCAGATTAGTCCAGTTGGTAATTCAGGGATATTGAGTTAGAATACTTCATTGTATGTCGCACCAAGAAAATTTACTAATATAGTGAGAACCAATAACGTGATAATATTCTTATACAAAATCTGGCGGCATAACATTTTAGTAAACTAAAATATAATTTGGAACACAGCTACTAGTATATCCTAATATTGACGAAAGTCATCGTTTTGAGTTATTGATCAAATATGTTTCGAAATAGTTTGTGATGATCTGGGAAAGGTGCCGATATTTTAGTTACTGAGCCGCCTTGATTGGAATTTATTCTGACAGCATAAACGACTAGCGTTTCTTCTTATAATTTGACTTGATTGTTACCAACGAATGTCTCTAAGGCTGTTAGAACACGAATATCAACGAAATGTCACTCATGAAAACTTGTAATGGAGGCGTTGTCACGTCTATACTACTAAAATATCTTACATGGAAACTGAGATTGAAGTAAAAGTTTTGCTGTCAATTAGTTGTATAGAAATCTTTTCTTTACAGTAACCATAATTGTGTCATGTATATCGGCCTCTGAACTGGTAAAGATACTCATTCTGCTGATTTTAAAATTATTTATTGGTTTAATGACGAATTTTATAAAACACTCAACACGTACAACGCTAAACTGGTTTCTAAACTATGGGAAATCATGAATGGCAACTACTGTTGTGTTACAACAAACATGAATTTGCCGAGATTGTAAGTAATAATAGCAAAACAGTGACCACAAAGTACTTTGACAGATAGTTTAAATATGCCTTTTAAAACTGGAAACTGAAATACCACATATTTAACTAAGGGAAGATATCCCGCAGGACTCTGGCTACATAACATGCTGTTGCGGAGTGTGAATGATAAAATAAATTGCGTATAAGTTATTTAATTCCTTAAATGTTAAGAGCACAACTGTAAAAAAATTACGTAGGCCTATTTTACCTTATGAAATGTTAAATTATATTTTTAAAACTTTATATATGTACGTGTATATACACAAACAGTTATTGTTATGTAGGTTTTTATTATAAAGCAATGAAAATCAAATAATTAAAACATTCTCAAATCACGGACATTTTAAAAAAATTTATAACTATGTATGAAAGGATGACTAATTGAGAATTCTATAAAGTAATTAATTTTACTATTGAACATTCACTTCAAAACTCTATGCGTGAAAGCTAGAAAACATAGCTTTTATTGTAAATAATGTAAGCAGGTTTCTACGAAGCTTGTTCTTTCGAATATGTGGAATAAAAATATGAAATTAACTAACATTATAACACCGAACTATGTTGTGACAGAGTGTAAAAATATGTAACTATATATAACAATTTCGCATATTTATTGTACTTGGTTATTTAAGATTGTGAATTATGTTCACAGTATTCCATTTATAATGATGTTTAATTTGTATGTTCATGCACTTTACCAAACGGTGTTTATAAACTTGCATTCTGCGAGTATGTTTATGTTAACGCCATCAGCTAACCCATCTTGGCACGCGGAAGGAAGTTTTATGTTTCACCAGCCAGGTCGCGAGGAGATACCAGTCACCTGAATTTATTTAGGAATGTTTCAGCACAGAAAACACTACGATGAAGATGGTGCTCTGCTGTGAAACCACAACACATTTGTTACTTTTTTTTAAGTGGCCGCGGGGGAGGAAGTGGAAAGATTCCCAGAATCGTAAAACCAGCACGACAGTCGGAGACAAACGACCCTACATGCAGCTCATCCAAGCGCACGGCTGTGTTGCAGCTCTAGCTTCCCCTGGCACATAGTCCACACGCACACCGCCTCTGCGCACGAGGTTGCATAAATCATGAGCGCGCGCTTCGCAACCCCCAGTTCCCAGCCACCCGGGCTTATGAAAGTTTTAAATAACCAGCCGCCATCCTGAGCTGCAACATCGCCTATGAAAAATACAACGTTAAAGGCGATGTTTCCTCCGAGCTAGGTGTGGCTGTGCCCATGGAAGGCACCAAGTTGTGGTGTAGCATCGTGCTTTAATTCGAGTTCAGACGAGGAGACGAAGTAACACCCAATCTTCATTTCATTCACATGCATATTATTGAATTGTGCATTTGAGAATGGCACTAAGTCAAAATTGGCCATTTTATGTTTATGATGGCAACAAACCAATATGGCCAAGCCAGAACGTTTGGCATTGAAAGGAACTAGGTCAGCGTAATACAAGTGGGGGAAACAGACAAAAATAGTTATGTTGCAAAGAAATTTCTCAACATCATGCCACTTACGACATACTTCCTGTGGCAAACATAAGTAGTAGTACTACGTTTTATTGTCTGACACATGATACACTACACATTACAAAATGTAGGTACTATGTGGTGTGGTCGTTCCTATCATCCGTGTGACCGGGATTTTCGGTGTTTTAAAAACAGTTGAGTAAATGGATCGCTTATACAGGATTGAAGAGTTCATGACATAATAGTAAATAGCATGCGAAATGTTGTAGATAAGATAGTAGACTCTAATGTACAACATTTTGATACTCGGTGGCCTGCTTATTATAAAGAAGTGACAATTTCAGATGAAACCTCGTCTAAGGGTACACCTCGTTTTGAAAAGTTTAGCTTTGCGCCTTCCATGGTCTAGGAATTCAGGTATCATGCTGATAAACCTGGTGTTCACGAAGCTTTGCAGTTTATTAACTCACTTGTGAAGCTGATGTTCCGTCTTAAGAAACGTAATATAGACACACTTATCATGAATCCTGTACAAGTGTATCCAAAAGGCAGAATTTTCATTAATCCCGAGAAACTAGATGACCTGACAAAACTTATAAAATGTGTTGCAGGTGAAGGTGCCAAGCGCTTTTACCAGGATATTATATCACAGAGAACGTCCTTGTGTTCGAGTGGTGATAATGAATAAAATGTGTTGTGTAGTATGTTGTACTTGTTGGCATGCAAGAATATAAACAAGCTGCTACAGACATCTGAATATGTTCCTTCCTTAGTTATTTTGACTTTTAAAAATATTGTTGATAAGCATGGAATACAAAGTATATTGTGTGTTTTTGTTTTGTGATGAATATATGAAACAGTTTTTTAACAGCGCCTTAGATTTAACTTCACAAAAGCTTTGAACTGCTTGCATAACATAATTCCCTATCAAACATTCCTAAAGTAGTAACTTTCCTAGAGAAAAGCACTAAGTTCAAAATATTTGAATATCTGTACACTGTTATGTAAGAACTATACCATATTCATTGCAGTTATTGCACACTTCCTACAATACCATATTTTCAAGATTAAATTGTTACAATCGTTTATTCTATCATGTAGAAGAAAATAAGTTTATATTCTCTCCTGAAAAGTAGCAAATTTGGACTTCGTGACTTTCTCAAATGCACGATTCAATTATCTCTTCTAGCGTCATGTTCCGTAAAGTGAAATGTTTTGCCGTGACCTTGGCGAACTTTATTAATATGTGTTAAGCAGAAAGGGCACCATAATCTTAGTAGTAAGACACGTATACGATTTTATATCATTTACTATCATTAAAAAATTAGTGAAGTTACTTAATCAGTTACTTAAGTGGTTCGCATACGTCACTATTGAAGGGCGTTGAATCGGAATATAGATAAATATTTTTGAAGCTATCATGTTTTTTCACGATTCATCGTCCTAGAAAAATATAAATTATAGTGTTTTCAAAACAACACAAGTATTGGAAATGCTTTTTTCAAAACTTCAAATGTTACTAAAAACGTCTTTTTCGTACAACTTAATTTTTTTTTAAAAATGAGAACTTAGTTTGATCCAAAACTAAACCGTTGTTCTACAAATCATTTTTGATAGTGGCTTTCCACAAGTAATTTGATAGGGTTACTCTAAATATCGTGTAGAATCTCAGACACGAACCAGAGTAGCCGTTACCAATTTCTCATCTTTGGGGTGTTTCTAACACATATAATATCACTACATCTTTATGTTGGTGATACTCTTAATACTTTTTCACAGTTAAGATTGTTCGTAACTTCACTACTCTCTTCACTTTGCTTTAGTTGAGCAACTCAGAATGGTTTCCAGTATTTAAAAAGTATATACATTAATAATCGGAAGCTGTATGTGAGTGTGTATATATATATATATATATATATATATATATATATATATATATATATATATATATATGTGTGTGTGTGTGTGTGTGTGTGTGTGTGTGTATACACACAACACGTAAACATAAATTTATTAAAACCAGTTTCCGTACGTTCCCTTAAATTGGATTAAATATTTTTATCTATTGTTAACATTCTACAGTGTATCGTGCAAAAAAGTAAAGCAAACCTTTTTACGGAAATTCACTACGTTATGAGTCTAATATAGGGTACTTTCTCATGTGGACTCACTTTGGTGGACGAACAGTACTAAAATAATGTTAACTGGACGGAAAAGGTAATTGAAAGTTTTGAGAGGAAATACGCATAATGAAGAATCCATATTGATGGGTGATTCTCACCAACCCGCTCTCCTGCCTACCGGTAACCGACTTCTCAACCACAAGTCCACTGTATAAGTAGGGGAAGGGGGAGGTCTGCTAATGTGTATGCTAGGGGAGTGGCAACTTGATTCCTGCCATCATTGCAGGGCTGCATGCATTAACGCCATTAGTACGAACACTTAATATGAGACGTAGCCTACTGTATCAGAAAGAATAGCATTTAACTGGGTAGTATCAGAATTATTACGTTTTCACGAGACTGCTTTAGTCTTAAGAGTAAAGGTGGCGCTTGTGCACTCTAAGTCTGAATTAGTGAGTATTCACTGATTCACGCCGATGGATGGAACAGTTTCAACTAATTGAATCAGTGAGAAACCACTGTGAAATCGGTGACTATTCACTGACTCCGATAAAGAGTGCCAACATTCCACAAGTTAATTAGTGAATGTCCACAGATTTTCAAGTCATTTTTTATGATTCAATAAGTGGAAACTGTTTTTTTTAAACAAGTTAAAAAAACTTAACATTCACTGATTCACTTGTGAGTTGTTGGTACTCTTAAAGGAAATCAGTGAATATTTACTAATTAAACAATGCTTATTTTCCTTGATTCAAATTGTTGAGACTGCTCCATCCATCAGCGTGAAAACAGTGAATATTCACTAATTCAGATTTAGAGTACAAAATACTGTAAATATGTAATAAATTTTATTTAATCGGCTGACTTCGTAGCGTAGTCGGTATGTCGCCGGTCTGCAGTGAGTGAAGTCCCGGGTTCGAATTCCGGCTCAGGCATGGCTATTGTGTTGTTCCTTCATCTCGCTTCACCCTCATCGGCTTTTATGACCTCGTTGTTAAAGGGCCGTTAAACCCTCTCACCAACTTCTATTTAATAAATAAGGGATAGAGTTGTCGGAACATAGTCAATTTCCGGTCCCATATTGCTAAGGTTTTGCGAGAAAACTGTTTTGTAAGAAATTGCAGTTAACAGTACAGCGTTTTAGAAAATAATGTTTTACTGAGTCTAATGACTAACATAATGTTTGTGTGGTGTTACTTTAGTCGGCGAAATAGTTTCATGAATCATACAATATTTTTTAATGTTATCATTTGCTCTCGTCTGCCGTAGACTATATTCAACAACATTGGTAACAAATTTTTTTCAACATGTTACATATTATATTGCCGAGGAAACTTCATTTAAGTTGACTACACGCTGAAAACTTTATAATTCTAGTGCTTGATTAAAAATCATTTGTGCAGTGTGTAGCCACAGAAAGTAAAGAGTAATTCCAAACTAGTTTGTTGCTTGCACCATTGTAAATATATAACTACCAGACCATGGCCTTAAGCGCTGTACAGAAATGCCTTCATTTCACATTTCTAAAACTTTGGTTACAACTGGATGTTTTGAAAAATGCTAGTACATGCCGACTGATGGAGAGCACATCGCGCGTGTTGTATGGCCGAGCTCGTGTAGCTAGGACGATAGTTCAATGTTGGCCGGGTGCCAATCAGGACGATGCCTGGGTGTGACCGGTGCTGTTACCATCCTCCCATTAGACTGCAGCTTTATCACTGTGCTAGCTTCAACCCTTGCGTCGTGACCACCTCTGTGTCAGCTTTTATCTGCTTACCAATACCCATGTGCTGTCAAACATCACGATCCCTCCTCGCTGCTTCCACTGCTGTATCAAACGTCGGCAAACATCGCCTGCTGCCGCTGTCTTTCTTACTGTGTACGCACCGCTGGCTGTCTGCGTGTCTGTGCAAGCAGTGTGTGGGCCCGCTCCATACTCGCTGTTCCGCAAGTGTCTTTACGCTGGCGCATTTTACAATCGACATTGAACACGAAAGTAACTTTATTTTACCGCATGCATATACGCCCAATATAAAGGGAGGGAGGGAAAGAATTTGGTCAGCCTTTAACATCGAGGTCTTTAGCGCTGGTGAAGGATGAAATTCTGTGAGTATGGAGCAGCGCTGGAATGAATGGGCGAGGGAAACGGGAGATCCCCGAAAAAACTCGCCGACCAGCGGCATTGTCCGGCATGATTCCCGCATGCGAAAATCCGGGGGCCGACCCCACCGGGAATTGAAACCAGATCGCCTCGGTGGGAGGCGAGAGGTCTGACCTCTCGGCCACCGCGGCTCCTCCCCAATATAGACGACTGTGTACTTGTTCCAGAAGACTCTATTCTCAGTGTCCAGCGAAATTAGTCTTAAGGGTCGATTGAATATCGCTTCTTATGGGTGACACAATTGGGGTAGCATAAGGCCGGAATGAAGGCGAATGGAGTAAAACCAAGAGAGGGGAGAGATAGCTGAAATAAGCCGGCCGCCATATGGTTTTAACTTCAAATGTAAAAAAAAAATTGTTTTAAGGTAAATGAATGTATTACACACTTCTATTGACGTTTTTTGGTTGAAAACTCTGTATTTTAGCCCTGTTTTCACACCTCAATTAATATTTCCCCTATTTTTTTATTTTAGTGTTTATTTATGGCTGTTGAAATAATTTCATACAGCAAGCATGGCGAAGATCAAAATGCTTTCCTATTGGCTGATCATCACTATTGGGTGCATGTTAACAAGTCGGCAATATTGGTCACAACCACGTCAAGCATTTGTTTGGTTACACTCCCGGTGACATGCTCCATCTGGACCCTTCTAACATATTTAGGAGCAACTCAAAATGTGTCCCTGCACGGCGTCTGACTGCGCTGTGGATGAATTGAATACACACACACACACACACAAGTGCAAGAAGTTAAGCGATTAGGTACACAATTGTTTGTAAATATGCACCCGTTAAATACTTGGGCACAAGTACATCTGCTTTCTTCACGCATGCGTAGTTAAGTAACGTGTGGGTATATTCAGTTCCAACAGTGACTAATAGATGAAAGTAAAGACTAGTTTTACTTGTTGTGCTTGCTGCGTCGCTGCAGATATCAGGAAGTAATATTTAATCGTAACCCAGCAGGTTGATTACGGATCTGTTTTGTCCGCGTCATAACACGAACGTGACTCGGGTAAGACGTCTGATAGCAAAATGCAACCACCGATGTATTATGGCGTGCCTCGTTTAAGACGACTGCGCCTTAACACAGTCTCAGCTAAGGTGACTAAAAACATGTGTCTTAATTACCGAGTTACATCATAACCGACAATGAATTGAACACAGGTTCACTAAATGTAGTCGTTCCACAACTGACAGAAGTAATTTTGTATATAAACTTATGTGGAAACACTAGAATAGATAACAAAGAAGGATTGTGTCGCCTCACATTTTTGTCCTAACCACTGAGATATTTGTCCTAACCACTACGCTGTATAAATAGCAAATTTACTTGAAAGTAATGATATTATTTCCTAGGTTTAATGGGAAATATTTATTTGCTTTACAAAACTATAGAACCTACAGTAAAATTTGAAATACTATAAAAATGCTTTCGCTAATATCAGTTCGCCATGTTCGAGTGGTACGTGATGCGGCATTATCTATAGATATATGCTCGGCAGCTTTTGTTCTTTCCAATGACCTTGTCCCGACTGCGAAGCGTCGTTTCACTATTAACATTAGTGATGATTCCAGTTGTCCCTTCTGCGAAAATATGGACACCGCATTTCATAGAATTGTCTCTTGATACATTGCTGACCCGAAATGGAGGTGGTGCGTTTCTCACCTGCGCCGCTTACTGCAAGATCAAGATGTCGATAACACTCGTCTCCTGCATTGTGACTTCCACTTGTTTCCTGCGGTGAAGCGTCGTGCAGCCCATTGGCTGATTTTTCACGCCATTCATTTCCTCCTGCACAATACTCAGCATTGCACCCTTCGTGACTTCATCGGTGTGCTTCGAGAAGACCGATGTAACATGGCCCGTCGAGGAACGCTTCAGACGCAGTTTGGCAGATACCTATGCTTCTTTTAATTTCTGACATGTTATTGTTGACAATGGTGCAGATTGCATGAATTGTTGTGTGATTGGAGTTTTGCGGTGCCCTGGTCTCTCCCTCTTTGTTAATACTACCAATTTGTTGTGAGACTTTTTACAGGAGTTCCCATTTCTGACATTTAGGAGACTGTTGAATATGTGTGAGGAATACCAGTTCTGTACCACTCCTGCAGTGATTGTGGTTTTCCATTATTTGTTATGTTCGTGTATAAACATATTACCATTGGGTTTGTAATTGAATTGTAATATGATCGAGCAAATAAATAAATTTAAAAAAAATGGTTCTCGTGCAGAACCTATAAGAAATGTCAGATCGAATCCGTCTTCAGAAATTTTGTAATTATTTTATCATTCTTAATAAGGATTTATATAATAATTAGTACAATACATATTTTTAAATGAAAAATCCATATTAACTTGTTTGCCACATACAATTACTGTTCACTCAAGCATTCGGTCAGCAGGCGGCAGTGTTGTTTACAGGATATACCCTCTCCAGAAATCCCTGCAGTTTTTAAGCATTATATGTACTCATTTGAATACCAGTGCAGTATATACAAACAAGTTAGAAAGTACATTGTGGCTTTAATGAGAAAAATTAATAACTTTTAATAACATCAAAAATCGTATCACAATGCTATTGTTTTTAAACCTAATTATTGACATTTTAAACTCGCCCCTTTCTCCAACAACTTTCAGAAAGAAATTTTAGATACGAGCTTGCCACCACTGAATTATTCATAAAGATTCGCTTATGCAACGAACACAATATATAATTTAACTATATATATATTTTTAAATTAAGTCAATTATGAACATGTGTAAATGTTGCTACTTCAGTTCGGCTACATATTTAATACGTACGCTCACATTAGATAAAAAACAGTATGCAAAGCATGAATTTAACAGCTTCAGCCTATTAGTACAATAATTTAATAGATTAAAATGTAAACGCCCAAAATATGCGCTTAATTTAGGAATTTTGCTCGAAGTATATTTTATGACACCCATTACAAGTGCACTATTGAATTACCTTGCTGGCGAACGGTACACTGCGCAGTAAAAATATTTATTATTGTAATTAAATCCACACTCCCAAAAAATTAGGTGAAATTGACTCACATGTACGGGAAGCAAATTACATTCACATAGAAGAAAAAATTCCTTATTGTAAATATATCTTTCCTCGCATTATAGAAATATTTTTTAATTGTTATTGTACGTAGAACGTAAAATATGAACAGTAATGTTAAAATTATCGGCTGCAGTAGCACTCGAACTGCAAAACTTAAAATGAGCAGTCCAAAACGTTAACCACGCGGTTCTTGACACCTTACAGGTGAAGCATTTTCAATCTATGTTAAACCGTTGTCTATAAGGTAAAAATAAATCTGAGTTCATATTACGATATTTCTTCAACATATATGTTCAATTTGACAGTACACTGAGGTTTTTTTTATTTGCTATAAAGTTACATAAATTATCCGTTCAAGTAAGGTTAAGTTACCTTTCCGTTTAAGGGTGTACTATTTAGTTTCAATCGCATTACAAGCAAAAATTACTATTTGTAAACAAATTTTAAAAATCTGAAGCCTTGTAATTTATTCATTGGAATAAAGAAAATGTCATAATATTCTTAATCTATTGCACTCGACACGAGTTTCTAAGCGTCAGGCATCCCCAACTTCATTTTATTTTGCGTAAAAGTTAAGACGCCTTAGGCACGGCAAGAAGCTTATGACAAGGAGAAATGTAATCGACTTTTTCGTTCAGAGTCATACGATGCAAGTCTTGCCCGTGACGCCTATAGTTAGACGCCTTATATGAAAAGATCCATAATCGACCTGCGGGCTCTGAATACATCGCCCACCAAGCACATGTTTAATCACAGAGATAAGGTGAGTACGGAACGGACAAAAAATTGTTTGCTGTAAAACATAGGTTCTCCAAAAACAATTACCAATTTGACAAAACGTGAACTAAAATCGGTTAAGCATTTTTGGTACTCGTTCATGTGTTCGTTCCTCGACCTCATTAGCATGTCGATGTTTTAAGATCTTTATTCTAAGCAGTCTGTTTGACTACCACGCGTATGTGCCTCTTATCGTTGTTCCACTGTAAATTTAGAAATTATTATTATTTTTGTACCGAATACATGCCAACTTCTGATCATTTAGTGTGAAATCATTTTCGAGATACGCAAAATGTTCGCTTAGATAATTTTTGCATGATACGTAAAACATGTGAACTGACTTTTCAGTAAAAACTAACACTCATAAAGTAGCAAGATAATTTACAATGAATGAAGATGCCATGGGAAATTCAATGACTTGCCTAATTTTAATCATGGAATAATTTCGGACTTTAAAAAAAAAAAAAGTGAAACTAATTTGGTGTTAAAAATACTTAATGCTAAATGAAGATGACTATTTAAAGCATTAAGGCAGATTACAGTTTATAGACGTTTGAAATCCCCTTATAATTTAAATCTTTTAGTGCTGTTGACGCAGCTCCTTAAAAATAGTGATACTTGGAAACTACCTTACGACTGCTATACGTCATAACCAACTTACCAATTAATTATTAATCTTTTTAATGTGGTTTGAGAAGGTTCGTTAATATCTTGGAAGACGTATAGTGCCTATAAATTTAAATGAAACGCATGGCAGTTACACAGGGAAAGACCACGCCCAGTTTCATGACCTGCGGGTTGCGTCGTTGTGTGATCAGGCGCGTCTGTAGTGTGTCTACAAGCGGTAAAACTGCTAGCTTTACGAGTGTTGACAACTTTAGACTTACCACACCAGTGACGAGGAATATGTCACATTCATATTAACTATACAGAATGTGCACCCGGGGATGTTTTCGGATTATTACTGTAGTTAGTGAATGTACACGTTAGGCCTTTAATTACCCATGTCCACTAAATTTCATTACTTCTACAAAATACGATAAAGATTTATATAGTATATTCATCTCAAATGGAACCGATTTGTTGTATACATAACTTTAAAGTTCTTCGCTTTATCCACATTGTCTTCTTCTATTCAGTACTAGCAGTCCCCCGCGGCTTTGCTCGCGAGTATTATTCGTAACTGATAATATTTACTTTAATTTAAAAATCTCTTTGTACACAGGATTGGTACTTCAGTCGTCAAGTGTTAGAATGTCCAAGCGGCTAGATTGACTAATTCTGCAGCAGGATAAGTAGCTATAACTGTCCACGCGAAAAGCAGTCTTAAGTTTCTCCCTGCCACTAACAGTGACTTCGTCTGGGCCTTATAATTATAGCCCTGCCTATTTGACGTTGTAGGGTAATTACAAACACCTGAGGTAAGAGGTTAATCGAATGAGAAACATCTGTTTACCCTGTGCACAACCATTGGTGACGGTGCCCTCAATTATATATTTTCAAAATATTCACTTTAACTTTATTGACATTACAAAGTTTCAGAGGGTAAAGGTTTCGCGGAAACGTATTTGGTGCCCCAAACCTGAGATTAGTGGGAAGATATATCGTCGTTTTACTGCCAAAAGTGACAAAGTCAATATGTGATAAAATTATAAAATGCTAGGATTATGTATTTGTTGTTCACGAACAATTGCCCAAGTTTAAAGTCCATTCGTCGTTTCGTACTCTTGTGTCACAGTATAGTAACATACCACATTTTTGTTAATATCTACAATTTAATACTGTTTTTAAACGAAATAGCATTTATGACTTAATCACTTTTGGCAGTATACCGACGATATGTTAGCTGATATTGTAGAGGAACCTTAGTGGAAAGTGAACTGCAATTTTACTCCTTTTAAAGACTACATGTAAATTGCACTAATTCGATCTGCCTTGTAGTTTTTGTGTGTCAGAATTGAACGTTCACACGCAGCTTTTAACGGAATTCGAGCCCAGAACCTCCCGGAATTTAGGCCTGAGTAACAAACAACTGCGTCACGTAACGTCGAAATAATTCATGAAAATAAAATTTATATAAAAAAAAAGAAATAAAATATCTGTGTCCTGGGCTCATAGAGGTTGTACAACACCACGTCTCGATAGGTTACTGTAGAGTGAAACTCCGGTATAGGTTGTTTCTCGCTGCTCGTTCCTGCTTTTCGGATCGTCTGCCTTGAAAATTGACCAACTTAGTTTTATTCTTAATAATCACGTTTCTTATACAAAAATTATACATATTTTTTAAAAATATTTACATAAGCATCACTCTGACGCGAGCAACACCTCAATATCGCTACTGGTTAGATAGATATCGAGGGTTGATGGAAAACAAATTTTGTGCTTTTTCACCCTTTTGGGTGTCGAATTTCGGAATATTTTAAACTTACATCTTAGACATTTGTATAAGTATCCAACTGAAGTGTAAATCACACATTAGCCCGTTCAGTCGAATCAAAATCGATCATTCACTAAGAAAAAAGCACATATCACCCCTGCACAGTATTGAGAAATCGAATTTCGAAAAATCTGAAAACAGTTTTGCGATAATTTCTGTAATCATCATCATGAAGCAAAAATTAATTTTATATCTCGACGGGTTCGATAGATATCGAGAATTTAACTAAAACACGTTCAAGGTCTTTTTACCACTTAAGAGAGTAAATTTCGAAAAACCCTTTATCACGTTTTAGAGTACTTTATTGGTATCTCGTGGACGTAAAAAACACAACATTAGCCCGCTGGGTTCAAGATATATCGACGATTAATTGAAAACGATTTTCACCACTTTTCACCCCTTTTCACGTCCTTAGGTGGTGAATTTCGAAAATTCCTGAAATTCCTTTTTAGGTTTTTGAGTAAGCATCAATCATGAACAAAAATCACATCGCTATATAAAAAACTATGGGATCGATATATATCGAACGTGAGTCGAAAACTCATATTACCCCTTTTTTTAAACCAGTTTAGGGTCGAATTCAGAAAATATATTTTAAATGGTATTTTGGATATTTACAAAAGCACCAATTTAAAGCAAAGAGCACTTCGATATCTCGATTGATTCGATAGATATGGAAGGATAATAGAAAACACATTTCACGTATTTTCACCCCTTTAAATAAAGAATTTTGAAACATATTTGAGTCCTGTCATAGACGTGTGTAAAAGCAACCAAGTAAAGTTAAAATCACGACGATAGCCAATTGTGTTTCAAAGATATAGACGATTCATAAAAAACACATGTTGCCCCTTTTTACTGCCTGGAGGTCGAATTTCAAAAAAACCTAAAACTACTTTTTAGGTATTTACGTAAACAATATTTTGAAGTGAATATCAACTCTCTATCCCGAAGGGTTCGATAGATATCGATAGTTGATTGGAAACATATTTAAGGTCTTTTCACCCCCTTAAATGTTGAATTTCGAAAAATCCTTTAATTGGCCAATATGCATTTTTACGAGTTTCCTATTAAAGTAAAAATCACGATGATTGGCCGTCGGGTTCGAACTCTCTCGACGTTTCTTCGGAAACACATTTCACCCCTTTTCACCCCCTTAGAGGTCGAATTTCGAAAAATCCCTTCTTAGTGCTCGCCTACGACCTGAAGGGAACCCCCACAAAAAATTT
>PNEQ01110626.1:0-11070 GCA_003012365.1 Medauroidea extradentata
TATACCACACCAGTGTGCGTTAAATACTTCCCATTTTTCAAGTACTTGCTATGAAATATTGTCTGGGAAATGCACTGTAAATATTGCTTTAATACAACTAATTATCTTTATAGTAACAGTTTTACGTATTGGTAAGTGAGAGTATACAGTAATTTGTGTAGTGAGTAAGTTATATTTCAAACTCAATATCAGGGACATGTAGTATATTTATTGAAGAACAATCTTTTTTTTTTTTGCGATATTTATCGCAGTGCGATTTTTGCGATATTTATCACAGCGCGATATATATCGCAGTGCGATTTTGTGCGATATTTATCGCAGCGCGATATATATCGCAGTGCGATTTTTGCGATATTTATCGCAGCGCGATATATATCGCAGTGCGATTTTTTGCGATATTTATCGCAGTGCGATATATATCGCAGTACGATTTTTTGCGACATATATCGCAATGCGATTTTTTGCGATATTTATCGCAGTGCGATATATCGCGCTTATCGCGATATTTTCCATATATCGCATCGCGATACATCAATTCTAAATATCGCACACCCCTACGCGTAAGTCATCCACGCACATATAGTATTTCATGTGCACAGAGTGATATTATAGCCGTGTTCCAACTAACTGAAAGAGTACTCTCTCGTCCACTCTTGACGTCACAGAGGGTACTTTCTACTGTCCCAAATCAAAGGGAGAGTGTGCAATAGGAGAGTGAACGAGAGTGAGCGATGATGTTCCCTCGCAGCTCACTCTCGCACCCTCTGTGGCAGCCATATTGCTTTAAGGTTAAACCATTTTATTTGTGTTTGTTAAGAATTATTTTTACTCATTGTTCGTTGTTTTAACCCGCCGTTCTTGTATTTAATAAATATATTATGGTAGATAATAACAATAACCTACATTAAGTATATCGTAGTTATTACAAAATCCCGATTTATCATCCCGTTTACTTTCGTGGCCTTGAGAGTAAACAACACAGCCACTGCGATTTGTTATGAAAATTAAATGAAATAAATTGAGATTCAAAAACATTTACCATACAGAAAAATTAATGATGCCGAGTACAATGCTATATTTATACAGACACTGGTTTTACGTATGTTTAATGTCCTCAATGGTATCAATATATCGTGTAATTTTAACAGCAGTGAAGTCATTCAATGTTTTTTTTTATTTATTTTATTTTTGAGGCATGTATCTAAATTAATTCGTTCGCAGTGTAGATTATTTATTTATGTACTTACAATTACTGCCGATAGAATGCAGTGTGCCGAGTGCATAGTGCGAGAGTAGACGTCCCAATTCGAATAAAGTGAGCCAGAGTGGCCGAGAGGGAGAGTGGGCAGTGAGAGTGTACACACTCTTGAATTGAGACACAGCCTATATTACAGAGGATTAAAAAAAACGCAACTGAACGATTAAATCGCCTATTCTGAACTAAAACATAGCAACTTAGCGTAGGACCTATTTTCTGTCGCAACGACACTGTTAACTAACCAGCCAACCAATGATCGAGGGCTCATCTTGTGACGGTGTTTATTTCTGCTGCAATCTTGGACTGGATACAGTATAAGGGCTTGCGAAATTCAGATATACATTTGGTAACAGACAAGATTTCACTGCTACATATCTGAGATTTCATTGGCCACGAGCCAATATGAAGGGAAAGGAAAAATTCGCTATGTAATGACATTGACGTTTGAGATTTTTAAATGTTTGTCGCAATGGGAGTTTACAATAAGAATGTACTGGTTTGTGTTCATACGCTTTTGCTAATGTTTTGTTGACCAAACATGCGTTGAATGACAAAGTACAAAAACACACACACACACACACACACACACACACATATATATATATATATATATATATATATATATATATATATATATATATATATATATTAAATGTAAAACTGACGAATTTCCTCTGGGATTTTTTTCCTGTTTTTGTTTTTTTATCTCTTTTTTTTTTTTTGTACTTTGTAGTCAACATAAGTTTGGTCACCAAACATGAGCAATAGCGTAGGCTATGTACACAAACCAATGCATTCTTAAAATTTACGTTTGTTACCGCTCTACAGAAGATACGTCTCTTTACTGTAGAACTAGTTACTGCTCAGATGCGGTCTATACGGCATTTCCGGTCAATAAGTAACGTCAAAAAACCTACAGCCATTTGGAGTCGAGTCTGCTAGCCAAAATAACGGGAATTTAGTGTGCATCTATTATATATTGCATTACTGTAATATGTAACATTATTGTACGTGTAATGTAGTGATGTGATACACATAGGTATAGACTGCTCAGGATCAAATTTAACATTAAAAAATCCCCTGCTAAATTTCTATTTTCAGCCAAGTCGTATCTTTACGTGCGTAACGGCTAATTACGTGAAATATCTGATTTCTCTGGACACGTCACTTGACGCTTTCGCGTGAACGATAAACTGTACAGTCGGTAGGTACCTATAGTTATGTTTTTATAAAAAATAATTTATTAATTATGTATAAAACAAATATATCGAATTGGTTAGGTTTTATTTTAGTATTCCTTCATTTCAATAGCAAAATACATGGAACTACATTCGGCAATATGCTACCAACCGTACAACGAGTAATGAATCTATTTTTAATGTTGCATTATAAATGTCGCAATGGTTAGTGATTTATTTTTCAAAGGTTAAATCTTTAGTGCACATTTTATCCCGAATGACCTGTAACAGTTATCTCACCCCTAGTCGGAATTGTACCTGCTGTGTAGGAGCCAGCACTAGGATGTGATAGGGTGCTGTTTGGGGGGGGGGATAATGGGGTGTGGGAGGGGTGGAGGAGGTTCCTGACTACCAGGATACTAGCAAGGACGCCCGGATGTCCTGCTGTAACACCCTCCCTTCCCCTACCTCTAGGGTCACGCTGTTCAACGACGAGTTATGTCCTTCCAAATATCGTACACAGCTAGGTATCAGCCGCCATATTAAATTATTGTTTTCCACATGGCACACAATTTTATTCTCAGTATCTCATAAAAGCGATTACACCACAAATTTCTTTTAATTATGCGCAACCTCTTCAAAAAGAAAGTGAAGGACTTTATTGCTAACACTAGCTAACACTTGTCACCTAATCATCCTTTTCATGAGATTGTAACCTATTTTAACGTTACTAACAATTACAAAATTTTTCAATAGTTACCGTTAATATTAAGGCTAAAACTAGCCACAATTATCACAACAAATCACTTTAAACATATTCACAAATAATTCAGGGCTAACATTAGCAATCTACCATGAAATATAGTAATATACATGTGTGAGAGGCATTTTATTGCACTTTGTCATTGGTGTTTCTTTTTCATTATATATATATATATATATATATATATATATATATATATATATATATATATATATATATATATGAAGGCCTGATTTGGTTATAAAGAAAAAGACAAACAGATGTAAGATATGGAATACAAAAGTACGACACAGCGATGAGACGAAACAAAACACAGTAGTTTTTCAAACACCAACACAACAACGAACTTACAGTTATTTGAAGTCGAGCTTGCGCACAAAATAAAACTGGGTTTTTACAGTTCTCTACATATTACTAGAGGTACGATTATTTCACGTATTAATACTAGGTCAGGTTGAACATCATTAACGTAAACTTCACTCCTCCTCCTGTGATTAGGCGAGAGCGGTTTCATCACACATCTGACGACTACAAGCCAGTTATAAATACGGAAACAAGTCGTGGGGGGATATCGCGTGCTACACGTTTGCACTGTTAGAAGCCAATGGATATTCGGCTTCAGCCTGTACGCGTATAGAACTGAGAAGTCTAGGCGGTTACCAGATGAATACGCCAAATACCCTTGCCTCTACATATAAGTAGAGCCCGGAAATATTCGCGTGTTCACCGACAAGTAGGCTAGCCTCCAAGAATGTATGTTTTCTCAAGCGGACAGCAGCTGCACATTAGATGCTCGCTTCTACGGTACAATGGGCATGTGATTAGTTACATTGTTGTTATTAGCTCAGCGACTTCCAGAAGGTGTCTAATAAGTCAAGAACCAATTGCGAAAGTGACATGAACGTGCAGCTGCTGGAATTTTAGCTTGTGTTGGAAAGAAAACGCGAATTTTTCAGGGTCCTACATATAAGGCATTGAAACAAACTGGTGCGAAATACTTTTAGCGAAATTCAGGTTTCTCTAGTGTTTATTTCAAGTATGGCGTGTAGAGAAGTCGTGTGAAGTCGGTGAAGTTTCTTCTCCCGGGGTAAGAAGTCAGTGGACGCGTGCTTGCCGACCACGCGTGTTACGAGAGTGCTGTGACGTCACACTGCCTCCGCGCTGACCTGCCGTAACTACCGGCAGTTAAACTGCACGAGCTCGTAATAAAAAGTCCCGCCCACTCCTTTGTCGCCCAAAAAGCCTCCAGTGCGTGTGTGCTCTTGCTTGGCGTGGTCAGACACTGTCGCCAGGAGCAAAGTGACCTCGTTGTCATTACAACACTTCGGCTTCGTTGGCACAGAACGTGTAACAGTGCAGAAACGCAAATAACACACCTGTGGTAGACTGCAGCGGAACGACCAGGCAGTTGTGGCGAGAAGTCACTCACTAGCAGACGGCTGTTGACGAACGTGCCAGAAATACGCATTTTTACAGCTACGATTTTGTCCCGAATTTTTTTTTAAAATAACTTTTGCTTCAGAGCTTTATGCGCAAATCTGCAACTCTTCTTCATTGTAAGTGATTTCTTGTTTTATCTCTCACTTGTCTTGAGGTTTTACTGTCAAAACATAGATAGGCCCCGGTAGTTTTCGCGAAAAGAATTTTGCACCACTTTGTGTCAGTGTCTTACGTGCACACCTGCAGCCCAGCTTCATGATTATTGGCAGAGTGTTTTTGTGCTGAGTTGTTATTCATTTGACTGTGCCAATCATTACATGGATAACTGTGCCACAACACGTCTGTGATTTGCGGGTTTAACCTCCAGACGTTGTATGTTACGGCATCCAATCACTGACTACAAAGCAGAGATGCAGGTGTGCACGTAAGACAAAGTGGAGCAAAAATCTGTTCGCAAAAAACTACCGGTCCCTAATCATAGACCTTTGAAGTCACAATATCCTTATTCAAATTAGTGCGGTCAAATGAGAAACGTGTCTGCTAGTAGCGAGCGTAGCCAGAACTTTAGTTCTGGGGGAGGGGGATGTCAACTTGAGAATTTTCGCAAAACAGTAAGGGTACATCGATCACACGTCATGAAGCGGGGGGTCCAAAATTGTTCGGTTTCAATGTGCAAAATGATGCAATTTAAGCAGTTTTGTACTTAAATTGTGAACATAACACTGCTAATTTTATCATCGAGTTGTTTATTTTCATTTGGAAAAGGGAACAGGGTATATCCCGATACCTCCCTCCCTTCTGACTACTCCCAATCTGCCAATAAATACGGTAACATTTTTTTACGAAAATAATTTTGCATCGACTTTTTTTAAAGGCTTACACTGAAAGAACAATTTTGTAGGAAGACTTCCCTGCAAAATAATTTCGTAGTAAACACTAAATAATTTTGTGATGGCCACAAAATTTTAGTCGTGTCATCAAAATTGTTACTGTGGTGAGTACAAAATATTTATTTTTCCGTGTACGGACACATCCGAAGCTCTGCTCCGTGGCAGGATGTCTTTGTAAAGCCGCATCTTTCATTTGACTGGGCCAACGTGAATAAGGTTAAGAATCAACTGAAACTTCACGTATGTCGTTTGTTGGTAGAAACCCCAAGACGGTGGGAATTAAGAACACCCAATTACTGACCTTGAAGTATAGCTGCAGATGTGCACGTAAGACATTGAAACAACTCGGTGTAAACACTTTTCACAAAAGAACAGATTGTGTCCAGGGCTGTACAGGCCTATGGAGTCTAGTATGTTCATTAATAATAAACGCAAATTTTGCATGTGCATTATTAGAGCTAGGGATTTTGGTGAAAAGAATTCTGCAACATTTTGTTTCAAGGCCTCAAGAGCACATGTACAGCTCTGCTTCATGGCCAATGATTGGCTGATTTTTAACTCTCTACGTCTTGAGTATCTACTAGCAAATCACTGACGTGTAATGTCGCGGTAACCTTGTTCTCATTGGCATAGTCAAATGAGCTACGCCTCTGCACAAATACACACAGCCAATAGCCACGAAGCAAAGGTGCAGATGTGAACGTGATGCATTGATTCAAAATGTTGCATAATTCTTTTCACCAAAAATTACCGGCTCTATTCGTAATCTCTAGAGACAGGAAGTTTTCGCGAAAAGAATGTTGCATTACTTTGTTTCAGTGCCTTACGCACATACGTGCAAATGTATTGTATGGTTATTGGCTGAGGGTGTTTTCGCAGGATCGTTTTCCAGTATCTGTGCCAATCATAACGAGGTTGAACGAGACACAACACGTCTGTAATATACGACTAGAAATCCAAGACTCTGGAAGTTAAAACATCCAATCACTGACCGAGAAACAGAGCTGTAGATGTGCGTGAGCCACTGTAACAAAGTGGTGCAAATATATTTTCGTGAAAACTTCCTGTCTATTTTTATTAACCAGTAGGAGTTTGTAAAGTGCGTGAATTTGTATCGGAGGTATATCAGATTTCTAACTACAGCACATGTCAGATTTATTCGCGATTGGGTCTCGGTTTATGATTCTGATTCTTGAAGGCTCTGGTCCAATAATAAACCTGCTTGACAAGACTCACCGACTCCTGCACTAACGCGTACGATTTGCAGCTGACGTTTCACTGGAGCAGTAACCAATAATTATAGAGACCCGAAAATTTTAGCGAATTATTTTGAGGAGAAGCTAGATTTAAAATTGATATACATGAGAGCAGAAGTGGATTTATGGTGCGGGTATTCCTAAAAGGTAGCTATGCCCATGCCCAGAGTCAAAGACGTTTTTAAGGGGCAAAATTGTGCTATTTATGGTATTTCCTAAACAAACGAATTGAATATACCACTTTAAAATTTGTAATTTTTTTCCTTCAGATAAAGTACCCAAATAGAGAGACTGAAGAATCGCGAAAATGTTTAAAATAGTCTCCAATAAACTGTATTATATTAATCGTGACACGTGTGAACAGTTTTGGGACAAATCACACACGCTGTGTGTCCAAGCTGTACAGTTCTAACTGGGCCTGTTGTAGAGAAAAAAAAATGCTATAAATAAACGATATCCAATGTTGATACTAAACTTTCAGTTTTATATACATCATGTTGGAGCCTAGTAAACAGTCAACTATTCTCGCGATTTTCCAGTCTCTCTAAGTATACACGAAAGGCTGAAGAGGGCCGGGCCTCCTGCCCCACCCCTCTACCTCCTGGATTCGCTATTTTCGCGATTGGTCAGCGTTTATGAAACTCGTTCTTGAGGACTGTGAACCAATTGCAAACCTCAGTGAAATCTCTTGCTGACTTCACCGTCTTATATACAACTGTCCACTCACTGTAGCAGCAGACAATATACAAGTATCTGAGTTTATACAGTACTGTGCAGTCTAGCCGGCCGGTCGTTGAGCACGTGAAATTTCCGGGTCTCTAGTAATCAATTACAGCCCGAGAAATTTAACGAAACCGATTAATAGTGCTCTCTTAAAACACTTTCATTACTACAACGAACTTTCATTTATGCAAATCGAAACTTCGTTAAGGTGTGAACCACTTCAGTGTTACACGTACTGCTGTTTGACGCCAGATTTTCCCGAAAATATGTTTGTAACAACTTGTTTCAATGCCTTGGCCTATGTGAAAGTCTACAGTTATGCCGGAAAATCACAGACGTGTGGTCTTGCAGGAGCATTATTGTAATTGGCTCAGTCAAATGAGTTACGGCTCTTTACATAGACATGCTGCTAATAACCATGAAGCAAAATTTCAGATGTGTACGTAAGGCACTAAAACAAACTGGGGTAAAATTATTTTCATGAAAAACAAGGGTCTCAAGAAATAACCAGTTAATTTACTTCTACTGTAAACGTATCAAATAGATTACAAAAGACGTTTTTGTGAAGAGAAGAGACTTTGTCGTCTGACAGGGCAAGGTGTTGTGGTAGGGGAGGAGGGTGGGGTGTACAAGACTGAGAACGGCGTGGGAACAAGCAGGACATGATCGCAGGATGCGAGGCAGGATTGTCTGCGGTCAGCCAAGTGTGGTCGCCTCTCCCCGTCAATGACTCCTGCAAGTCCCTCAATGACCAGGCGTCGTGAATGAACCCAGAGTCGTCACGCTCAGGTTCCTGCCTCAGCCAGCCCAGTACCAACTTGTTTATGTTAACACTCTTCTACTTCCTGACTCAGTCAGCCGAGTAAGTACTTGTTTACGTAAACGCCTCTCTTCTAGTCACCTTGTTTCCTTTATATAGTTTCAGTGTCACTTCTGACATATACCGCCACGATTTTGGAGCGAAAAGATTTTTACAACGTTCGGCTTCAACGTCCTTATGCGCACATCTGTAGCTCTGCTTCTTGAAAAGTGACTGGATATTTTTGTTTCACTTATCTTGCTTATCTAGCTGTTCTATACTAGTAGACATACGGAGATCTCGCGGGTTCAACAACTTTCTGGCTGGATTGCACAGTTCTGTGTACACTCGGTCCTCAGCTTCCTGTACATTGTCTTTTACTCCAGTGAGTGGCCAGTTACACTTATGAGAACGTAAGATTAAAGTATGTGAGTATTATTTACTTTCCTCTTGATTTCAGATTCCTCGGAGATGAACGTTATGAAAAGTGACCTAATCACAACAGTAAGTCACCGGTAGAGGAGCTCGAAATCTATTTCCTTAAATTAATCCCCGAAAATTCCGGGTCCGTATAGCGTATATGTAGGGATCTGAAAAGTCGCGTTTAATTTTAAATACGACGTATATAATAAGCTGACCATACAGCGTAAAGTACCCTAATATAGTGATAAACCACTTTGCGGGCTTCACAAAACTGAGAAGACTCTGCACACGTTGTTCTCTAAGTTACCAACAGAGAGCAGGCACGTGCAGTTTCGCTAATGTATCAAGTACATGATCACAGTTGAAACTTTTAACATATTTCTAGGTCTGAAGTGCGAAGCATTAGTATCACAAAGCAGGGTAGGTTTACGACCTGTAGTCCAATCAGCTTTAAATTCGTGTCGCTATTGGACCCGGACTTATATGACAGCAGCAGATACTAAATTTAAGGAAAATTAATTAATTATTTATTTAATGGCTTTGTTTGTGGCGAAGTTAAGGCTTTCGCCTTCTCTTAAACTTAACCACGTTTTATACAATTAAAATCATACGTGTGTGACAAACAAAAAACTACAACAACTACAAGAAACACTTACAAAATTAATGTAGCAAAAATTATTCATTAATTTAGCCAGATGCACTAAAGATTTAACTGATTTTACATATAAATGAATACCGCAAGTATAAAAAACAAAGTTAAATATTTGTAGTGAAACTATAAATACGCCATTAGGTGTTTAAAAAACATTACAATTTTGTGTATGCTATCTAAATATTCATATAACATAGCTATAGTCTTATCTTTCGGAAGTTAATGTGCATCTGCATAACAGCATGACAGTATACAATAAATGAATTGTTGATAAGAGAGAAAATTTATGTCATGTGATATACATTTCTTTATTCATATACAAACTGGTTAAGAAACTGCATATCCAATAAGCTTTAAATTTTGAACTAATTTTAAATTCTAAACACATAAAATATACCTAAAGATACTAGTACAAATATATAGGCCTAGTAGCACCACACCTCTACTCCACGAGATATTTAGTTTGTAACAAATATGATTTTAAATAGTGTTTGAAACTGCTTAGGTTTGAGCATGTCTTTAATTCACTGGGCAAATCATTCCAAAACCGAGCACCAGACACTGTTAGAGATTGGGAGAAAAATTTAGTTTTATGTTTAGGTACCATGAGTAGCAATGTTTCGCCGGAACGTGTGTGGTGATTATGATTTACACTGAGTGACTGGAATCTGTCAAGAAGATATTTAGGACTTCTGGTTGTGAGAGTCTTCTTAATTACGAACTGCGAGTGCAACCTACGCCTTTCTTCCAGTTCGAGCCACTTGCGATTTTTGTAGTAGTGGCTGATATGGTCTCGAGGTTTCAAGTTAAATATATATAACGTACACAGGTGTTTTGTAATCGCTGTAGTCTTGCAGCTAGTTCACATGTTACATCACTGTACACAACATCGCAGTAATCAATGGTAGGGAAAATAAGTGACTGTACAATTAGTTTTTTCGTCTCTACTGGAAGAAAGTTTTTCATGCGCTTAAGAGAGTGTAAAGATGCAAATACATTCCTGCAAATTTTATTGACATGATCTGTCCAAGTAAGAAATTCATTAATTTTAATGCCTAGATTATTTACTGTTTTGGTCATAGCAATTTGTTGGTCTTCTATGAAACAGCAAAATTTCCCTGTCCTTTTGTGTATAGTATTGTTACTACCTACATAACCTATTCTAAAAATTTCGCGACTTCAATAAGCTGGAACTTATTTCAGTGTCTTAGGCTAAGTATTATCGGACCTAGTTTACTCGCCCATTGGCTGCTGCTCTGTCGATCAGCCGGTTTCATACGAAACCTGTGAAAAGATATTCCGTTTTTTAAGAGGATTCTTTTGTTGACAAATCTCCACGGCGTGTATGACAAAATTCAGTGCAGTTTAAAATATTGCAGAGATGTGTGTGTAATTGCAATACTAAGGCTTCGAACTTCATTACTAAACATATTAGACATTTTAGTTCTGATCTTATACTGTATACATTGGTCACTTACTACAGAAATATACATGCCTGCTCTATATTGGTAACCTAGCCAACTACTTGTAGAGATACTTCCCAATATTGTGAAGCCCGCATTAATTCGCGAAATTTCCGGTCACTAAAATATCACTGCATATATACAAAGCCATTCAGAGAGAAAAAGGGTTGATATAATCAATGGTATTTATGTTCGTATATGGCGAGACAATCGTGTAAACGCTGA